>BPLR01003787.1:0-101888 GCA_021605095.1 Caerostris extrusa
GAATTAACCTACTAAAATATACATGATTAAACTTATTACTTTTACAGTATCTTAACTTTGAAACTCACGGAAAATTTTTATATATATATATATATATATATATATTCCATATCTTATTATAAAATTTAAAAAAAAAAAAAGAAAAAAAATATTTTACTATAGAAATCCGAATTCTATACCTAGATATTCTATTGTAAGAAATACGATATAAAAAGATTTTTTGAAATAAGATAAAAAAAACTTTTATAATATACTTTTATATAAAACTTTTATTTTTTCTTTATTCGTCTCTTTTATCAATAGAGAGGAACACATTCTTTTCCATTTTAGTGAGACAGTTATTCCTTCTTTTTTTCCTAAAGTAGAAACTGGAGAATTGAAACCCTGTCCTGTTCTCGACGTCAACTTGTAATATTATGAAAGAATATTCCTGAAACAGGTCAGGATTTTTATGAAATCCAGTGACAAATCAAAGACCGGGAAAGCTATGCAGAAACTGTTTCGAATAGAAAAGAAACTGCACGGAAATATATTTGTGAAAAGTGATAATAAGAATAGAAGATTTTGTGAAAATATAGGACATTCATAACTGGATATTTTTGATTTAACACGATTGAAATTTTGGATTTGATTTTATATTATTCTAAATATGTCACTTTGAATTTTCCTAATTTATTAAATATTTAAAATTTGAATTGATCTTAGGGGTTGTACACAAATTAATGAAATAGTTAATTTGTATACAAAGTCTAAGAGAAATTAGTCACTTGAAGTCGATTTCTGAAATTATAGAATTTTAGGTCTCCTTATTTAATTAGTGTTCAATTTTTCATTCGGTTTGAAATTAATATTTTTTTCATTTAAAAAAGTCCAAATTTAAATCTTTTATTTTAAAAAATTCAAAGAAAAATATGACTTTGAAATATCAGAGAAATTTTACGTTTTGTGTTTTTTTGATAGCCTTTTACTTTTTAATTGAAATACAAAAATGGTAACGATATTTACCAAAACATTTGTTTTAGACCAAAATACTTTCAAAGTTTCTTCTTCAATGGCGCAACAGCCCCATGGTGGACAATGCCGTCTACCTACTGGCAGATTTCGAGACAGGAGATATTTTATTTTACGGGTAGGGTGGTCAAACCTAACCCAATGCTCTCTTAACGGTCATAATAGACCGGGAACTTATGGATTAAAAAGTGGATTCCGAACCCCTACAATGGGGCTGTTCCATAGCACCGCCAAAACTCGAACCTGAAACCTGTTGCACCGATCGTTAGACACTTTCAATCAGCCCCAATTAAATTCAAACGGCCAATAAATACATAAAAATATGTCATTAAAAATATCAATTCAAGTTTTTGTTAAAAAGTATCTGAAGAATTAACCTACTAAAAATATATAACTAAACATAAGTACTTTTAGAAAATCTTAGTTTTGAAACTCACGGAAAAGTATATATATATATATTATTATATATATATCCCATAACTTATTATAAATTTCAAAAAAAAAAAAATTTTTTACTATAGGGAAATCCGAATTCTATACCTAGATATTCTATTGTAAGAAATACGATATAAAAGATTTTTGAAATAAGATAAAAAAAAATTTTTTTACATAAAAAATTTTTTTATTCGTCTCTTTTATCAATAGAGGGGAATACATTCTTTTCCATTTTAGTGAGACAGTTCTTCCTTTTTTTCCAAAAGTAGAAACTGGAGAATAGAAACACTGTCCTGTTCTCGACGTCAACTTGTGATATTATGAAAGAATATTTCTGAAACAGGTCAGGATTTTATGAAATCCAGTGACAAATCAAATACCGGGAAAGCTATGCAGAGAATTGTTTCGAATAGAAAAGAAACTGCACGGAAATATATTTGTGAAAAGTCATAATAAGAATAGAAGATTTTTGTGAAAATATAGACATTCATAAATGGATTTTGATTTAATAGGATTGAATTTTTGAATTTTATTGCAGATTATTCTAATTATTCTAAATATGCCACTTTGAATTTTCCTGATTTATTTAATATGCTAAAAATATGAATTGATCTTGGGGTTGTACAGAAATTAATTAAACAGTGAGAAGTTAGTCGATTGCAGTTGATGTCGAAATTATACATTTTGAAGTCATCATAATGTAATTAGTTACTCAATTTTTTCATTGTGATTAATTTTAATATCTTTTGTTTTTTATGGGTTAAATCATGCAAATTTTATTTCTAAAAATGTAAAAGAATTGTAAAAAAAAAAATAATTTTAAGCATCGAAAGAAATGTTTTATGTTTTTTTGATAATGGATTTTAATTGAAAATAATGGTAACGATATTTACCAAATATTTGTTAGCTGAAAAATACTTTCAAAATTCTTCTTTTTCTTCAATGGCGTAACAGCCCATTGTGGACCAAGGCCGTATGCCTACTAGCAGATTTCGAGATAGAGATATTTTCTTTACGGCCTAGGTTTGTCAGCCCAACGCTGTACAGTTCTATTAGAACAACACCTTCTGATTAAAGTGGATTCCAACTTTTACAAACATTCATAGCACTCGATGACATGGATGGCTGACTCTCCACATGACATCCATGGCGCATGGGACTAGAACCCGAAAAAGTGGTACCGAGAGTTATCTTATTGCCAATCGGCCATCAGGCCCATTTAACATATCAATCTCCTACTAAGTAAGTGTAAAAATATCTGAAGAATTAACTAAAATATATATAACTAAACATAGGTACTTTTAGAAAATCGTACCTTTAAAACTCACGGAAAAGTATTTTTATATATATTCCATAACTTATTATAAATTTCAAAAAAAAAAAAACTATTTTATTATGGGACATCCGAATTCTATATCTAGATATTCTATTGTAAGAAATACGATATAAAAGATTTTTTGAAATACAATAAAAAAAAAAACTTTCTTATAATATACAAAAACTTTCTTTTTATTCGTCTCTTTTATCAATAGAGAGAAATACATTCTTTTCCATTTTAGTGAGACAGTTATTTCCTTCTTTTTTCCAAAAGTAGAAACTGGAGAATTGAAACCCTGTCCTGTTCTCGACGTCAACTTGTAATAATATGAAAGAATATTTCTGTAACAGGTCAGGATTTTATGAAATCCCCTGACAAGTCAAATACCAGGAAAGCTATGCAGAAGATTGTTTCGAATAGAAAAGAAACTGCACGGAAATATATTTGTGAGAAGTCGTAATAAGAATAGAAGATTTTTGGAGGATATAGGACATTCATGACATTTTGGATTTAATAGAACTGAATTTTTGGTTTTTATTGCAGATTGTTTTAAATATTCTAAATATGTCACTGAATTTTCCTGGTTTATTTAATATGCTAAAAATTTGAATTCATCTTAGAGGTTATATACAAATTAATGAAATAGTGAGAAGAAGTTAGTCGATTGCAGTCGATTTTGAAATCATTATTTAATTAGGTACTAAATTTTTCCTTCAGGTTGAATTTAATATTTTTTTTTTATTAGAAAAATGTTAAATTATATACATTTTATTTTCATGAAAATCCATTAATTATAAACATCAAAAGAAATGTTTTTTGACAGTGACCATTTTTTGACTAAAAAATAATTTCAAAGTTCTTCTTCATTTTCAATGGCGCAACAGTCCCATGGTGTGCCAAGTCCGTCTGCTTGCTGGCAGATTTCGAGACAGGGATATTTTACCGGTTAGGGCTGCCATCTTTACGGCCAACGATCTATGGTTATATTGGACCTGGGACCTACGGATTAAGTGGATTGCAAACCACTAAAAACATCAATGTCACCACTGAGACTCAAACCCCAAACCTGTGGCACCCAGAGCTCTTCAATCAAGCGCATTTAATACATCAACCTCCATTAAATATGTGTAAAAATATCTGAAGAATTAATCTATTAAAATATACGTAACTAAACATAAGTACTTTTAGAAAATCTTAGCTTTAAAACTCACTGAAAAGTATTAAATACGTGTATATATATATATATATATATATATATATATATATATATATATATATATATAAATCCATACCTTATTATAAACTTCAAAAATAAAAAAAACTTATTTTACCATGAAACATCCTATACCTAGATATTCTATTGTAAGAAATAAAATATAAAAGATTTTTTTGAAATAAAATAAAATTTTTTTTATAATATACAAAAACTCTTTTAGTCTTTGCAATTGGGGACTGATGGCCGAGTGACTGACACTCGGCGCCACAGGCTTCGGGTTTGAGTTCCGGTGGTGTCATGGATAACTGTAGTATGTCAGAATCCACTTTAAACCGTAAGTCCCAGTCTAATATGATTGCTGGGCATTGGACAACTCTACCCCGTAGAAAAGAAACATCTCCTATCTCGAAAACTGCCAGCAAAGCATCAACAAGTCTTGACCCACCATGGTGTTGTTCCACTAATGAAGAAGTATAAATCTTTATGATTTATTTGAACAATTTTACTTTATACCTATTATTAAAATATTTTGAAAATTATGTATAAAAATATAGATGATTTTAAGGTATACTATAGTTGTGTAGGTTTACAAATATAGGTGTGTAATTTATATTGTATTTACTTTTCCCTGCATTTAGGATTTAGGAATATCCTTAAATCGTGGACATCAACGAACTCAGCACATAACGGTAGTTAAAGCTAGTATAATTATCTAGGTAGTTCATTGATATAAATTAAAAGAAATTGTTTTATCGAATATTGTTTAAGAATCTTTAAATTAATATATAAAACCTGAAAACTTATATGCTCGATTACATAGCCTGCATAACAATATATTGAAACAGTTTAATTACTTCTGCGTTATCGTTGATTATTCTGCTTGATTTCGGTAAGTGTCCGTTAAGCCCAAAGGACTATAAAATGGGCTTGTGCAAATATTAACGTAACTATTAATACAACTACTTTGACAATTAGTAGTCAACTCCAGTTGACGAAACGAAATATTAACTCTTATCTTTAGCAGCGGTAGTCGACGTAACATTGCTCATAATAATCCATAATATAATGTTTAAAATAATTAAGTTATATTACGATTTTGAGTATAAACTGCAGATGTGGAAATGTTTAGGTGACTGATATATGTATGTTGAAAGATATGAGAAAACGAGAAGCAACGAAAAAGGAATATTTAAATTTTATTAACGTTTGTCGACAAACAAAAAAAAGGGCAATAACAAACGTACATATTATACAGACAAACAAAAAATGTGATTTCACGGATACAAATGAGTTTCAATAAAAGATATGTAGCAACCTAACCCAAAGTAGTGTAACACACCTTCCAGGCATGGAATGAATGAGGTTATCAATGACGGACTGGACTCTCTCACTCCTCTAAAAGTGAGCTTTCCAACTGCAGAATTGTTTTTGGGGGTGATAAGCGACTAGGAACCCTTATCCCTAGAATGTTCCAAACATAATCTATTGTGATCGCCTGGGGAATAATGCTGATCAATCCATTCGAAGGGTTCCTTTGTGGAGTTGGAAATTGTTCCAGTAGCTGAGCACGATGTGATCTGATGTCTTCATCCATGAGAATGAGTTCATCCCCGATTGCTGCAGCATAAAGAACACCGATAGGTCTGAGAATCTCAACCCTATATCACTGAACCGTTAGTGTTCCATTCCTGATAAAGTGCAGGTCGATGTGGCCATTGATAGAAATACCATCAGACTATCGGCCTTCACCAAATCGGACACTTCTATGCACAAATCCACGAGTATGTATGTACCAGGGCGAGTACCAGAGAAAATGCGTGTATCAGGTTCTCTCTACATGATAATCTGCATATTGTCAGCTTGTATACAAAACGGGACCATGAAGAGTATTCTGCATTCGTCCATGAAGAGTATTCTGCTCCACTCTTCTCGTTCCCATATGAGATGACCCTGTGCTCACCTCTTGCAAGCAGCACAGTGGTCCTGTGCCAACGAAACACAAATCATAGGTCTGCGAGCATACAAACTCACATGGTGGAGTCAGTTTCGAACAGTCTGAGTCGAAATTCTGGTACCAGTAGCCCTCTGAATTTGCAAGATAATGGCGTGCATAATGTGGTTTCTTCTGTCCGTTATTGTTAAATGTTGATCCTCATTTTGTGTTGTTGCACACGTAAGACCTTGTCTCGATCTTCGGCGAACATTTCCAGTTTCGAATAACCGATTCCATGGTCTGAAAATGTCATTTTGAGAAACTCTTAATGTTTGTGCTACAAAGGATTGTGTTTGACCCGCCTCTAAACGACTAATGGTCTTCTAGGATACCGATTCAGCTAAGTCATCTTGCTGAGAAAATCGTAGTGAATGTTACAAAACATTCAAAGCGTGTCAATTGTTGTTAATCTCCTCCTACAGAAGGAATGCTGCAAGTCTTTTTCACTCCTCATGTAAAACGAGTAGTTTTAACGACGTCATAGACAAAATTTGCATATTCCTAATTTTGTAAGCTTCCAATTTAACCTCTTCTATTTCCTTGTTAAAAAAGTTGTCGATTACATGGTTATTTCATACCGAAGTCACAATATAGCCTAATTGTTTTGTGTAGTGTATAGTTATTTAATACAAATAATTACTTAGTGGTATGCATGTATATCTGTTTTGAGCTGAGAAGTAAAATTTTTTTGTAAAATTTTCTAATATATTTTAATAAATTAGTAAATTTTAATATTTTAATAATACTCTTTTTGATAAGCTTTTTAATATTCTAAATCGTATAAAAATAATGTTTTTCGGTGTATAATAAAAAAACACGAAAAACTTTATCAGGCTTCATATTTAAATATTTGTTAATTAAAAAAAAAAATTATTCTAAAAATTAATAAATCTAAGCTTGAGAAATTACAATTTCATAACGAAAATGTGATCAATAATTTATTTTTAAATTTGTAAGTTTTTTTTTTATAAAAACATATATGTGTACTACGAAAAGAAAAACAATACAATTTGCATATTACAAAAAAACGAATAACTAACGAAACCACTAACGAAAAACATACAATATGTATACTACGAAAAAGAAAAACATATAATAAAAAAATACGAGAAGAAAAAACAATGAAAAATGTATCATACGAAAAAAAAGGACTACGAATAAAACTATTAACGATAAACATGTAATATGTATACTACGAAAGGAAAATCAATACAATATGTGTAATACAAAAAAATAACTAACTAACGAAACTGTTAACGAAAAACAATACAATAAGTATACTATGAAAAGAAAACAATACAATATGGATATTACAAAAAGAAAAAATAAAATATGTATAATACAAAAAACGACTAACGAACGAAACTATTAACGATACAACATACAATATGTCTACTACGAAAAGAAAAACAATACAATATGTATATTACGAAAAGGAAAACAATACAATATATTACGAAAAAAAAAAACAATACAATATGTCTACTACGAAAAGAAAAACAATACAATATGTATATTACGAAAAGGAAAACAATACAATATATTACGAAAAAAACAATACAATATGTATATTACGAAAAGGAAAACAATACAATATGTATATTACGAAAAAGAAAACAATACAATATATTACGAAAAAAAAACAATACAATATATTACGAAAAGGAAAACAATACAATATGTATAATATGAAAAACAACTAACTAACGAAACTATTAATCAAAAATATACAATATGTATACTAGGAAAAGAAAAACAATACAATATGTATATTACGAAAAGGAAAACAATACAATATATTACGAAAAAAAAAAAACAATACAATATATTACGAAAAGGAAAACAATACAATATGTATAATATGAAAAACAACTAACTAACGAAACTATTAATCAAAAATATGCAATATGTATACTAGGAAAAAGAAAAACAATACAATATGTATACTAGGAAAAGAAAAACAATACAATATGTATACTGCGAAAGTAGAATCCCTATTATGAATATAGGAGTTTTTTTGCAATAGAAATGAATTAGTGATCAAATAAATACTATTTAATAAATAATATTGCAGTTGATTTTTATTACAACTTTATGTTAAGTAAACATTGAATTTAGAAAATGACAACACAGATTGCATTTGATATCAGTGTCAAAAGAACAAAAACAAAAGGAGATAAACAGAATGCAATCTGCCCGTCTGCAAGTGACAGCTGTGAGTTAGAACGTGAACAGGCAATGATGCCATCTCTTTTCGGATGGCATCTCATTCGTAAGCAGTTTAAAAATCTTGTTTATTCAGCGAAACGGTACCGACTTCATAACAATTCTTGTCTGTGGCTGTTTTGGAGTATAAAGTAGCCTCAACATTGGAGGCAGAATATAAAATGTTGTTTCTTTCGTTTTGAAGCTAATGCAAATTAATACTTGAATTGTAGACAAAAGTTTTACATTATTTTAAATGTTTTCAATTTTTGTACGGCATGGTTAGGTTAGTAGGTGTTATTATTGTTAATATTTAAGTGATATTAATCTTTGTAATTTTTCCTGAACTTTTCTAATTAATATTGCCTGACGGCCGAGGACTAACACTCGATGCCACAGGTTTCTGCTGTAGCTGTATAAAATATTTTTGTATTTTTATCATTTACTGTCATTTTATTAAATATGGCCATTTATTGTTAAACAATGTAAATATTAGTTAATTTATTAATTTTTTATCTGTCATTAATTATTGTTAAATATGGATATTTATTGTTAAACAATGTACTATTAACATTGGGGAAATTATAATTTTTATTTGTTATGAATTATTATTAAATACGGATATCTATTATTTAACAACGTAAACATGAGTGAAATTATAATTTTTTTTTTTATTTGTCATAAATTATAATTAAATATGGATATTTATTGTTAAACAATATAATATTAACATTAGTGAACAAACATTAGTGAAGTTATCATTTTTTATTATTATAATTATTTTATTAGTATTTTTTAATTATTATTAAATTGTTAAACAATGTATGCATTAGTGAGGTTATTAATTTTTATCCGTCATAAATTATTATTAAATACGGATATCTATTGTTAAACAATGCAAACATTAGTGAAGTTATCAGTTTTTTTATCTGCCATAAATTATTATTAAATATGAATATCTATTGTTAAACAATGTAAACATTAGTGAAATTATCAATTTTTTATCAATTTTAAATTATTATTAAATATGGATATCTATTGTTAAATAATGTAAACATTAATGAAATTATCAATTTTTAATAAGTCATAATTTATTATTACATTTATGTATTTTTAAACAATTAGTGAAGTTATCAATTTTTTATCTGTCAAAAATTATTATTAAATATAGATATCTATTATTAAATGATGTAAGCATTAGTGAAACTATTAATTTAGTAAAAACACCAATGCCACTAAACTAATAATAAGGTCAAAGATTACTTTAAATGCCACTTTTGAAACAAATGTTCATAAGGATTATATTTATATTGCAATACTTGAAAAATGTACATGATGGCAAAAATTATGCTTAGTGTACTTTTCCATAATTATACCGTTTATAAGCTATCATTTTTTTAAAATTGAATGCTTTAAATGATGGAATTTCATTAGCTTTTATGATGCTTTACTGAAAGATTTGAAATTCTAGGATTCTTAGAAAGTGTCATTTATCTAATACATGGAAAATTGTTCAATTTATAATCAAATTAAAAGTCCATTTATGCCAAATATGTGTAAAAACAATTTAAAGCATGTGGTGTTAAACATTAAAGATAATCCAAAAGATTCTCACGTACAATCATGAAAGAGAAAATATATATTATGATGGTGCATAATTTTTTTTTATCATAACTACAAGTATTTTATTTTAAGATTTTTTTATAAAATTCACTATTGTTCTGTATTTATATTTTATAAGTAAAGTATGATAAATATTAAAAAGATATTGTTTATATTGCAGATTTACTCTAAGAAATATAGGCCAATCAAAAGATATGACATGGGATGGCCAGTTACAGTTAAAAATATTTTAGTTTTGGTAAATTTTCGTAGCAAAAAATATCTATGCAGAAATAGATGTTTGAGATTGTAAATTACTCACCTTATGTTATATAAATTAGCTAAATTAAATAACCAATCTTATTCGGGTACTCCAAATAATTTTCTTATCATTTTTATTCTGTTAGCATTTATTTTTAAGAATATTAAAGTGTAAGTCTGGAAAATAAATTAAAATTAACAGTATAAATTTATTTTCTACCTTATCTTTTAGAATAACTGGTTTCATGGCGTCAGTCAGTTTTTAATAGTGGCGACATCAGTTGGCGTAAAAATTTGTTAGCAATAAAAAACAATGGGGATTTTATTTAATTAAACTTCCTTATTATAAGTATTTAAATTAAATTTTGTATGAATTTTGGAATAAAATAAAAAATTTAGAGAGGAAAATATAAATTTTTAAGTGTGTTATATATATATAAATTTATACATACGTACATACATACATTATTTAGATAGATAAATACAGTTGTATATGCTGTTAATGTTGGCAATTTTACATATCATTTTAACCAAGTGATTAATATAATTCATAACCATATATTGTAAAACACTAGAAAGAGAAAAAAATTGTAAAAACAATTTTTAAAGAAATAAATACATTAAATCGATCTAGGAAAAAAAAAAAAAGATGTTAATGAAAAAAATAAATAAAAGAAATAAAACCGTAAATTAAAATATAAAATTTTAACCATGAATTAGGTCTGGGAAAAATACCTTTTTTTTAAATTAAATAAGTATTAAATTAAATTTATTCTATAAAAAGATTTTAAGGAATTAAACTAGATTAAAGTTTTTTTTTAATGAAATTGATTTTCATACTTATATAATCAACATCTTGCAGTGGAGTTTTTATGTCAAAAATTCCATTTTAAAAGTTTTTATTTCACAGACACAAAAAGCAACATAATATAATATTTTTATAGTCCTTTTTTTTTACTGACAATAATACAATGAAAATATTAAATTTAATAATTATAACTAATGCATTATTTTATATTTTATTTAACTTATATCAGTAGATATACTTTAAAAAATGTTAAAAGAACTGTATTGCATAAATTTATAGAAAAAAAAAACGTTCAAAATGATAAAAATAGTAATAGTCACACATTTTCAACAATAAATTTAAAAAGTAATTAATATTTTTTTAGCAATTTACGTATATAATTGTATATACTCATTGCATATTTTTATATAATTAAGGACTATTTTTAATTATATCTAGTAATTATAATATAATTAATTAATAATTATCATTATTTTTAAATTATTAACTAATTAATTAATTACATAATTTTAAATGTATAATTTTGTATTATGTATACAATTTTTGGTAGATATTTAGGTAGTAAATATGCGCATATTTATGTATTCTTAAAGTTTTATTGCATAAACTGTATATTTTATATTTGCATAAACTGTAACTCATTCAATTAAATCAATGTAATACATGTCTTAAGCAATAAGACGGCTAAATATTTTTATTATCAAAATTTATCAATTTGATTTAAATGCGCAATGCAATTGGTTACGAATAGAAAATGAATCCACCATGATATTTTTTACACATCAAGGTGAGTCATTGTTACAAAGTCACAGTGACATGAATTTTGCCCTATCTCTATTTTTAAGCTATTCATATGTTTACAAAGCATATCCTATTGACATTTAAATCAATTAGAATTAAATGCACCGTGATATTCTATCACATTCAAGGTGATTCCCTGTAACACAATCACTATGGCATGAAATTTGTTTTATTTCTACATTTAACCAATGCATCCGTGTATAAAAAAAATTCTATTGCAATTGAAATCAATAAGGAAGAATCCACTGTGAAATTTTTTCACTTTCAAGGTGATTCCCTGTTACACAATCACAATGTGAATTTTGCTTTATTTCTACCTTCAACCAATTCCTCCGTGTATAAAATATATCAGACATCGAAATCAATTAGAATTGAATCCACTTTCCTATTTTTTAACAATCAAGATGATTCCCTATTACACAATCCCCATGGTATGAATTTCGCTTTACATCTACATTTAACCAATTCATCCGTGTATAAAATATATCCTATTGCAATTGAAATCAATAAGAAAGGAATCCACTGTAATATTTTTCTTTTTTATCATCATTGCAAATCACTGCAAGTGGCATGAATTTTATCCTATTTCTATTTTAAACTATATAGTGCATTCATTCATAAAATTTATCCTATGCTAAAAAAAAAAAAATTCATATAAATGTCTTAATGTTATGATATGATTATCTTCAAAATTGTTGTTTCAGCCTTTTGAAACTTAGCAGTTTGTAAACTTCTTAAAATAAAAACAATAAACGTATGAGCTGGTTCGTAGAAAAGACAATAAATCCGTTCACCCCACACAAAAGGATATAAGATAAATGTTTTTCAGCAAACAAAACTACATTGTCAATGATTTGTTGAACCTGCACCATTTACAACAACCACTTACTTATTGTGTTTGACATTAAAGACAAAGACAATAAACACTCAATAGAAGAACACTAGCAAGAAGCTGAAATGATTTCAGTTTTAGTGCCTAATATGTCTGCTATCTTTTTCTTGAGCGAATCAATATCATGGTCATGGCGTGTTGGTTGATCTTAATTAACTGAGATGGTTTTGTTTCCCTTCTCGCAGTAATTGATACTTAAAATGTCGATGAATCTGAGGAAATAATCTTTTTCAACGGGATTGACTGAACGAATCATTCTTTACAGTTCTTGGTTAAAGAAACTGGGGGAAGGGCAAGAATTCCTCCATGGAGGACTGTTTCACTTCTACACTGAGATATTCGATTCTAAACAAGATCGACATCTTCCGTGTTTAGGCAGGGAAAGTCACGATAAATTTGCAGCCAGACTTTCAGTTTCTTGGGAATAAAAGAAGAAAGAGAACACTTCAAAAGATGCTATACCTCTGTGTGTAGTTTCATGATGGCAATCCAACACACTGGATCTGTTCCATATTTGACGTTTACATTAGTTATTAGGAAATCAAAAATACTCTGTGCCCCAAAAGTAAGACCAATTTTTATCTTTTTCAAAAACTATTTATCTTCACTATAAAACACTATTACAAAATAAAAACGTCATGAATTTTATCTTATTTATACTTTAAACTAGTTCATCCATCAATAAAATTTATCCTATGTTAAAAAAAACCGAGTAAATATCTTAATGTTATGATGTGATTATCCTCAAAATTGTTGTTTCACTTGTTTGAACTTTGCAGTTTGTTAACTTCTTAAAATATAAACAATAAACGGATGAGCTGATTCATAGGAAAAGCAATAAATTCATTCATCCCGCACAAAAGGATACCAAATAAATGGTTTTTCAGCAAACAAAACTGTATCGAAGCAGCAGTCAATAATTTGTTGAACCTCCACCACTTAATGCAACTACTTGCTTATTGTGTTTGACACTAAAGACAAAGACAACAAATACTCAATCGAAGAATAAGAGCACGAAGCTGAAATGATTTTAGTTTTAGTGCCTAATATGTCTGTTATCTTTTTTGACCGAATCAATATCGTGGGCATGGTGTGCTGGTTGATCTTAATTAACTGAGATGGTTTTGTTTCCTTTTCCACAGTAATTGATACGTAAAATGTCGATAAATCTGAGAAATAATCTTTTTCACCGTGAATGACTGAGCGAATCGTTCTTTGCAGTTCTTGGTTAAAGATACCAGGGGGGAAGGGATGAATTCTGAAAGGAAGCGCGTTTCACTTCTGAAGTGAGATGTTCGATTCGAACAGGACAGACATGTCAGTTACGGGAAAGTCACGATAAATTTGGAGCCAGACATTCATTTTGTTGGGAAAAAAGAAGAACGCTAATATTTCAAACGCTGTACTTCGGTGTGCTCGTTCCATGTTGGCAATCCAAAACATTGGATCTGTTACATATTTGACGTTTACGTAAGTTATTAAGAAACAAAAATTATATTAATAATATACATATATTTTCCTATGGAGAATAAACCATAATAATACACTTGAAATACAACAATACACTTACAATACGCGAACATTTCAAACGCTATACATGTTCTATATTTAGCGTTTACACTGAAGAGCCAAAACATTATGACAACCTGTCAATAACGAGTTGGCCCAGATGTTTAAGCAACGGTCACGCAAATCCGAGATATTGCGAATTGGTGGTCTTTGAACTCTGAGCTGCCGTCCTAGGACATTCTAAATGTGTTCTATCGGATTGAGATCCGGTGAGTTAGGCGGCCAGGACATTAACTGGAATTCAGCATCATGTTCCTAGAACCACTCCAATCCAATTTTAGCCTTGTGACAAGGGCGTTGTTCTGTTGGAACATTCCATTTCCAGTTGGAAAACAGAGGCCATGTAAGGGTGCAACTGGTCCGCAAAGATGTTCAGATATCCTGTAGCATTCATGGTCTGCTCTACCACAATCACGGGTTCCAGAGACGCACAAGAGAACGTCCCCCAAAGCATAATACCGCCACCACCATATGTGGGTATGACCTACTGTGAGGGAGTAACTGTTCGCCTGGAAGACGGTGTATCCTGACATGGCCATCGGCGTGAGGAATGACAAACCGTGATTCATCTGACCAGCAACTCTCTCCCACTGATCCATGGACCAGTTACGATGTTCCCGGGCCCAGCGCAGACGCAGTTGGCGATGACGCTTGGTCAGCAAAGACACACGAGTGGGACGTTTGCTGTGTAGCCCCATATCCAACAGTGTCCACTGAACAGTGTGCTCTGATACTATTCTACTTGGCCCTGCATTGTATTGGGCTGTCAGCTGAGCCACTGTCTGGCTCCGGCTTTGCTTCCCCATGCGAGACAGTCTCCGACGACCTTTTTCTTTGATAGCGTGTGGATGTCCAACACCATGTCGTCTACTGCTGGTTTCACCGTGAATCATCCACTTCGCATAACAACTGTAGATCGCGAACAACCCCCGAGTCGTGCAGTTTCGGAAATACTTGTTCCGAGCCTTCGAGCCATTACAATCTGCCCTCTATCAAAGTCGCTTAGATCTGCAGCCTTTCCCATCACACACAGAAGTAAGTGAAAGAATGATTCTTCAGACTCTCCAACAGCAGTTAAATATCACTTCCACCTGATCACGTGCATTCCACGTCATCCAGGCGAGTTCATTGCAAAATGTAGGGGTGGTCATAATGTTTTGGCTCTTGAGTGTATATATAGTACATGCATAATACAAACCATTGGGGCTTAACATCCGACTGACTAGTGCTCGGTTTTCCTTTTTAAGCCATAGGTTCCTGTCTAATATGACTTATTAAGCAACAAATACAAAAAAATATATTTTCCTATTTATGGAGATTAAAGAATAATAACACGCTTGAAAATATAACAATACGCGATCAATACACTTGGCACACACTCAGGTAATACACTTCCAATACGTGATCACTTCAAACGCTATACCTTGCTGCAGTCGTTCCATGTTGGCAATATAACACTGTGGATATATTCCATATTTGTTGTTTACATTAGTTATTAAGCAACAAAAATATATTAATGATGCATATATATATTCCTATTTATGGAGAATAAATAATAATAATACACTTACAATGTAACAATAACAGTATACTTACAATATGTGAACACTTATGCTATATCTTGGTGGAATCGTTCCCTGTTGGCAATCCAACACACATGCGCTCCATATTTGGCGTTTACATTAGATATGAAGAAACAAAAATATATTAATAATATATGTATATATATATATATATATTCCTATGGAGATTAAACAATAAACAATAACACGCTTACAATATGGTAATAATAATGCGCTTACAATACAAGAACACTTCAAACGCTATACCTCGGTGTGGTCATTTCATGTTAGCAATCCAGCACACTGGATCTGTTCCATATTTGGCATTTACATTAGTTATTAAAAATATATATATATTAATAATTAATATTTTTCTATGGAGATTAAATAATAATAATAATACACTTACAATATAACAATAATAATACGCTTACAAAGACGAAAACTTCAAACGCTATATCTCAGTGTGGCGTTTCATGTTGGCAATCCAGCACATTGGATGTGTTCCATATTAAGCGTTTACATTAGTTATTAAGCAACAAAAACTATTTTAATAATAGATATAAATATTCCTATTTACGGAGATTGAACAATAATAATACCCTTACAATGTAACAATAATAGTACACTTATAATATGTGAAAACTTCAAATGCTATACTTCTGTGTGGTGGTTCCATGTTGGCAATTCAACACACTGGATCCGTTCCATATTTGGCGTTTACATTAGTTTTAGGAAACAATAATATATATATATATATATTCCTAGGGAGATTAAACAGTAATAATAATAGTAAATATAACAATAATATACACTTACCATATGCGAACACTTGAAATGCTGTATCTCAGTGTGGTCGTTCCATGTTGGCAATCCAACACGCTGGATATGTTCCATATTTGGCGTTTACATTAGTGATTAAGCAACAAAAAACATTTTAATAATATATATGCATATATATATTCCTATTTATGCAGATTAAACAATGATCATACACTTAGAATATGTGAACACTTGAAACGCTATACCTCGGTGTGGTCATTCGATGCTGGCAATCCAACACACTGGATCTATTCCATTTTTGCCGTTTACATCATTAAGAAAAAAAAATATATTAATATCATTTTTTTTTCTATGGAGATGAAACAATAATAATTTTATAACACATCAAATCTTATTAATGGAAAAACCCTATTTATACAAATAATGTAATTGTTTCTATTGATTAAAAAGCATTTAACTTTGGTGGGGTGGTTGACTCGAAAACACGCATGTCATGTTAAACATCTGATCGATTTCTACTTTTCCTTGATGTTATACGGCTTCATAACAAAGATTCTAAAAGGATAATTTAAATAAGGTATAAAAATTATTAATTATATATTTTTTCATTTATATAAGAAAGAATAGATGATTTTTGTAAATAATTAACGCTTATTTTACTGGTTTTTAATTTCACTGATTTCTAATTAATTAAGAAATTAATTCAAGGAATACAGGAAATAATTCTCTAGATAATTAAAGTCAATGAACGTAAAATAAAATTTTTGTAAATAAGCCAATGAACCTCTAAACCACGAACTTTAAATAAACACTGAAATATCAGTAGTATTTCAAAATATGTATAATGCTGTAAGAGTTTTAAACTTTAACTAACAAATTTTATAATTGCAATTTTTTAAATTTTGTGTTATATTCATAAGAATAAATTAAACTATTTAATACTTTTTACAGGTTTTATTGCGTACTAGAAGATATAACCCATCGTTATTCAGTTATAGAAAATAATATATATATATATTAATTTTTTAAAATTATATTAAGAAGAAATATTTGTATAGCATTAAAGGTTCAAGATTTTAAATTAGCTAAATAAAGCAATCACTCTTATGCATAATATTTCAATTAAATTTTATTTTTTTACCTTTAATCTGTTAGCATTTATTCTTAAAAAATCTGCCTTAATTTGAATGATAAGTCGAAAGATAAAACTGAAAATTTTTTTGTCTTATATTTTACTATAATTTAACTAATGACGCCAGTTAGTTTTCAACAGTAAATGGCTTGAAATGTGATGTCAATACAAAAAAATAAGATTTTTATATTTATTTTTAAAATATGTATATCTTTTTAATTTTGGTAAAATTATATTGAAAAGAAATATATGTATAGCATTAAAGGTTCAAGATTTTAAATTGATTAAATAAAGCAGTCACTTTGTAAAACGCATTGTAAAACGTTTCAATAAGTTTTCTTTTTTTTTTACTTTTAATCTGTTAGTATTTATTCTTAAAAAATATGCTTTAATTTGAATGATAAGTCGAAAGATAAAACTATAAATTTGGTAACTTATTTTTACTATAATTTAACTAATGAAACCAGTTACCCTTTTAATAAGTGCATCATCTAATGGTGTGAAAATGTGATGTCAATATAAAAAAAATGTGATTTTTATATTTAATTTAAAATATAATAAATTAAATTTTTTTTTTCTTAATTTTTGTCTACGAATTTCTGAAACGAATTAATTTAACGATTTTTTTATTGAAACGAATAAATTAAAAAAAAACGAAATTTGTAGAGTTATAGTTTTTAAATTTTGTTGGAACATATACATATATATTTTTGTATGCATAGATTCAGAGAATGAATAGATTTAAATGCTCATTTAATAGATGACAGTAAAAAAAAAATCATATCAATATGTATAAAGAAATATAATGGCATTTTTATAGATATGATAAAACTGTTTATAGAAACGGATACAAATGATTCATTTGCCTTCCACTGAAACGTTACAAAGAATTTTTCATTTTTTATTATTATTCTTACAATTGCTTAATCAGTATTTTCCAGTTAATATTATTTATTAACAATAAAAATGTCAGCGAATAATTTGGCGTTGACCATTCCTGTTATTAAAATAAAAGAACTGCGACTGTACGCTTATCCACTGTAATGACCTAATGACTGTTCTTTAATTCTTCTTCCCATCTGCAAAAAAAAAGAATGAATTGGCGTTTTTTTTTATTTTTTAAACACCAAAGGTACGAACTGTAACAAAGCTGACAAAAGAAAGCGTCAAAAATGTCGCCAAGACAAAAAAAAAAAGGTCCGGAGGCAAACAGACGATAAAGAATTGATATCTGCACTTAGGGGCCCTATCGTGGCGACTTTTATTTTTTTTTTTCATCGTCAATGTTTATTAATTTTCTTTTGCGCTTTGACTTTTACACGAATATACAATTACCAAAGAAACGAACTCAATGCGTTAAAGATAGAATGAGCGGTGACGTTAACATAATTGGCGAGGATTTCAGATTTGTTTGGAAAAGGGATTGAGATAAATTGGTTTAATGGAATTTCAAGGATGGAATGCTAGTTTTATTTCATGTTTTCCGCGACTGAATTCTAAGTGACTGAACGGAAAAAATTAATGTTTCGAAAAGCAAACAAGAACAGTTTCCGTCTTATTTCTAATGGAATGCATTCTCTTTTAGTTGTTATTGTTATTCCCTGTTTTTGAAGTTTACACTGTTTTTACACTGTTTTATATTTCATTCAAAACCAATTTTTTTCTTAAAATAATTTAAATATGTTCTTTAACTAATTTAAAAGCTTGTTTTTTAATATAACTGGGCTTCGGTTAATTTAAATGTCAAATAACGTTAATGATTTACTTTGAAAAATTATTCGTTAACAGAGGGGGAAAAATACAATTTTTATATTTAATTTAAAACATAATGAATTAAATTTTTCGTAATTAGTTAGTAAACTTTTTTTGCAATTTTGTTTACGAATTTGTGGAACGAAATAATAGATTCATAAAAGCAAAACTGAAATTCTTATATATATTATAGTTTTATTATTTATTATAGTATCATAGTTCTTAAATTTTGCTTTGATATATAAATATTAATTTTTATATACATATTAATTTAGAATGAATAGATTTAAATGCGCAATTAATCGATGACAGTTAAAAAAAATCATATAAATGTATATAAAGAAACCGATAATGACATTTTTATAGATATGATGAAAATGTTTAAAGAAAGATATAAAAATAGTTCATTTGCCTTCCATTGAAACGTCACGAATAATTTCTTTTCCTTCTTATTGTTATTGAAATTGCTGAATCAGTATTTTCCAGTGAATATTATTTATTAACAATAAAAATGTCAGCAAATCGTTTGGCGTTTTTCCTGTTATTAAAATAATAGAACTGCGAACGTAAGCCTAATGACTTCGAATTCTTCCCATCTGCATGAACTGTAACAAAGCTGACAAAAAGAAAGCGTCAAAAATGTCGCCAAGACAAAAAAAAAAGGTCCGGAGGCAACCAGACGATAAAGAAGTGATATCTGCACTTAGGGGCCCTATCGTGGCGACTTATTTTTTTTTTCATCGTCAATGTTTATTAATTTTCTTTTGCGCTTTGACTTTACACGAATATACAATTACCAAAGAAACGAACTCAATGCGTTAAAGATAGAATGAGCGGCGACGTTAACATAATTGGCGAGGATTTCTGATTTGTTTGGAAAAGGGATTGGAATAAACTGGTTTAATGGAATTTCAACAATGGAATGCTTGTTTTATTTCACGTTTTCAGCGACTAAATTCCTAAATGACTGAATGGAAAAAAAGTTACTGTTTAGAAAAGCAAACAAGAATAGTTCTGTCTTATTTCTAATGGAATATATTCTTTTTTTTTTTTTTTGTTGCCATTCGCTATTTTTGAAGATTATATTTCTTTTAAAAGCAATTAAGTTCTTTAAAAAAAAAAAAAAGAAAATTGTTTAATATGTTTTAACTAATTTAAAAGTTGATTTTTAATATAATTTAGCTTTTGTTAGTTTAAATCTCAAATTACTTTCATGATTTACTTTGAACAGAGGATATAAAATAAGATTTTTATATTTAATTTAAAGTATAATGAATTAAAAATTTTTGTAATTAATTAATAAGTAAATTTTTTCGTATTTGTGTCTCCGAATTTGTAGAAGAAAATATATTAGATTGAGAAAAATAAAACTGAAATTTTAAGTGTTACAGTTTTTAACTTTTGCTTTGACGTATACATATTCATTTTTATATAAATAGATTTAGAGAATGAATAGATTTAAATGCTCAATTAATCGATGTCAGATGAAAAAAATTAAATAAATGTGTATAAAGAAACGAATAAGGAAGATAATGACATATTTATAGATGTGATCGAAATGTGTAAAGAAACATAAAAATGGTTCAGTTGTCTTTCATTGAAGGGTCACATGCAGTTTTTTTTTAGTATTATTATAACCATTGCTGAATCAGTATTTTCCAGTCAATATTATTTATTAACAATAGAAATATCAGCGAGTAATTTGGTATTGATCCGTTCCTGTTATTAAAATACTACGAACGTAAACTTAATGACTGTTGCTTCGAATTCTTTCCATCTACAAAAAGAATAAATTGGCGTTTTTTTTTTTAACGCCAAAGGCACGAACTGTAACAAAGCTGACAAAAGAAAGCGTCAAAAATGTACCAAGACAAAAAAAAAGGTCCGGAGGTAACCAGACGAAAAAGAATTGATATCTGCACTTAGGCGGAATTATCGTGGTGATTAATTTATTTTTTTCATCGCCAATGTTTATTATTTTTCAATCGCGCTTTGACTTTACATGAATATACAATTACCAAAGAAACAAACTTAATACGTAAAGATAGAATGAGCGGGGACGTAATATAATTGGCGAGGATTTCAGATTTGTTTGGAAAAGGGATTGTGATAAATTGATTTAATGGAATTTCAAGGATTGAATGCTTGTTTTATTTCACGTTTTCAGCGACTAAATTCCTAAGTGGCTGAATGGAAAAAAATTTAATGTTTAGACAAGCAAACAAGAACAGTTTGCTTCTTATTTCTAATGGAATGTATTCAACTTTTTTTTTTTTTTATGCTATTCGCTATTTTTGAATAATATATTTCTTTTAAAAGAAATTATGTTCTTAAATAAAATTTAAATATGTTCTTAAAAAAAGTTAAAAATGTTCTTTAACTAATTTAAAAGCTGGCTTTTTAATATAATTAGCTTTCGGTAGCTTAAATCACAAATTACTTTCCTGATTTACATTGAAAAAGTATTCCTTTACAGAGGAAAAATATAAGAATTTTGTATTTAATTTGAAGTATAATGAATTAAATTTTGTTGTGATTAATTAATAAGTAAATTAATTAGAAATTTGATTCGTAATTTTGTCTACGAATATATGGAATGAAATAATAGATTCAGAAATATTAAATTAAAATTCTAATCGTTATAGTTTTTAACTTTTGTTTAACATATACATATTCATTTTTATATACATAGATTTAGAGAATGAATAGATTTAAATCTTCAATTAATCGATGACATTTAAAAAAACCACATAAACGTATATAAATAAGCTAATAATGACGATAATGATTTTATCAATATGATAAAAATGTTAAATGTTTTCCATTGAAACGTCACAGGATTTATTTTATTATTATTATTATTACAATTCCTGAATCAGTTTTTCCAGTGAATATTATTTATTAACAATAAATATGTCAGCGAATAGTTTGGCGTTGATCTATTCCTGCCATTAAAATAAAAGAACTGCCAACATAAGCCTAATGACTTCAAATTCTTCCCATCTGCAAAAAGAGAATGAATTCGCAATTTTTTTAAATGCCAAACGCACACACTGTCACAAAGCTGACAAAGAAAGCGTCAAAAATGTCGCCAAGACAAAAAAGGTCCGGATGCAACCACACGATAAAGAATTGATATCTGCACTTCGGCGGAATTAACGTGGAGAGTATTTATTTTTTTTTCACCATCAATGTTTATTATTTTTCTTTTGTGTTTTGACTTTTACACGAATATACAATTACCAAAGAAACCAACTTAATGTAAAAAATAGAATGAGCGGTGACGTTAACATAATTGGCGAGTATTTCAGATTTGTTTGGAAAAGGGATTGGGATAAATTGGTTTAATGGAATTTCAAGGATGGAATGCTTGTTTTTATTTCACGTTTTATAGCGACTAAATTCCTAAGTGATTAAATGGAAAAAAAAATTTAATGTTTAGAAAAGCAAACAAGAATAGTTTCTGTCTTATTTCTAATGGAATGTATTCTTATTATTTTTGGTGGTATTCTCTATTTTTGAAGATTATGTTTCTTTTAAAAGAAATTATATTCCATAAAAAAAATTAAAAATATGTTTTTTAACTAATTTAAAAGCTGGTATTTAATATTACTTAACTTTGGTTAGTTTAAATCTCAAATTACTTTCAAAATTTGCTTTAAAAAAATTTCGTTTACATAGGGCAAAAAGATAAGATTTTTATATTTAATTTAAAATATACTGAATTAAATTTTTTCGTGATTAATAAATAAGTAAATTAATTTTATAAATTCTTTCATAATTTTGTCTACGAATTTTTTGAAATGAAATAATAGATTTAGTATAACAAAACAGAAATTCTAAGTGTTATAGTTTTTAAATTGTACTGGAATATATACAATGCATTTTTATATACATAGATTTAAAATAAATAGATTTAAAGGCTGGATTAACCGATGACAGTTAAAAAAACATGTAAATCTGTATAAAGAAACGAATAAGGAAGATAATGACATTTTCATATATATGATAAAATGATTAAAGAAACGGATAAAAATGGGGAAGTCTCCTTCATTGAAACGTCACAGAGAATTTCCTTTTATTATTATTATTATTATTATTAAATCGAAATTGCTGAATCAGTATTTTTCAGTGAATATTATTTATTAACAATAAAAATGTCAGCGAATAGTTTGACGTTGATCCATTCCTGTTATAAATATAAAAGAACTGCGAACGTAAACCTAATGACTTCCCATCTGCAAAAATAAGAATAAATTGGCGGATTTTTTTTTCAAACGCCAAAGGCACAAACTGTAACAAAGCTTGCAAAAAGAAAGCGTCAAAAATGTCGCCAAGACAAAAAAAAAAAAATGTTCCGGAGGCAACCAAACCATAAAGAATTGATATCTGCACTTAGGCGGAATTATCGTGGCGACTTATTTATTTTTTTCATCGCCAATGTTTATTATTTTTCTTTTGCTCTTTGACTTTTACACGAATATACAATTACCAAAGAAACGAACTCAATGTGTTAAAGATAGAATGAGCGGTGACGTTAACATAATTGGCGAGGATTTCAGATTTGTTTGGAAAAAGGATTGAGATAAATTGGTTTAATGGAATTTTAAGCATGGAATGCTAGTTTTATTTCATGTTTTCACGACTAAATTCCTAAGTGACTGAATGGAAAAAAAATTAATGTTTTGAAAAGCAAACAAGAACAGTTTCCGTCTTATTTCTAATGGAATGCATTCTTTATTTTTTGTAGTTTTTATTCGCTATTTTTGAAGATATATATTTCTTTTAAAGAAATTATGTTCTTAAAAAAATTAAAAACAAGTTCCGTAATTAATTAAAAAGCTGGTTTTTAATATTATTTAGATTTGGTTAATTTAAATCTCAAATTACTTGAATAATTTGCTTTGAAAAATTATTAGTTTATAAAGGGGAAAAAATAAGATTTTTATCTTCAATTTAAAATATAATGGATTAAATTTTTTTCATAATTAATTAGTAAATTCTTTTGTAATTTTGTCTACGAATTTGTGGAACGAAATAATAAATTCAGAAAAAACAAAACTTAAATTCTATGTTTTATTGTTTTTAATTTTGCTGGAACACATACATATTGATTTTTATATACATAGATTTAGAGAATGAAAGATTTAAATGCTCGATAAATAGATGACATATAAAAGGAATTGTATAAATGTATATAAAGAAACTGATAATGAAGATAACAACATTTTTATAGATATGATAAAATTTTTTAAAGAAACAGATAAAGCTGGTTCATTTGCCTTCCATTGAAACGTCACAGAGAATTTCCTTTTTCTTATTATTATTACAATTTCTAAATCAGTATTTTCCAGTGAATACTATTTATTAAGAATAAAAATGTCAGCGAATAGTTTGGGGTTGATCCATTCCTGTTGTTAAAATAAATAAACTGCAAACATAAGCCTAATGACTTCCAATTCTTCCATTTGCAAAAATAGAATTAATTGGCGTTTATTTTTAAACGCCAAAGGCACGAACTGTAACAAAGTTGACAAATGAAAGTGTCAAAAATGTCGCCAAGACAAAGAAAATGTCCGGAGGCAACCAAACGATAAAGAATTGATATCTGCACATAGGCGGAATTATCGTGGCGACTTATTTATTTTTCATTCGTCAATTTTTTCGCCAATATTTATTATTTTTCTTTTGGGCTTTGACTTTACACAAATATACAATTACCAAAGAAACGAACTTAATGCGTAAAGATAGAATGAACGGTGATTTTAACATAATTGGCGAGGATTTCAGTTTTGTTTGGGAAAGGGATTGGATAAATTGGTTTAATGGAATTTTAAGAATGGAATGCTTGTTTTATTTCACAGTTTTAAGCGACTAAATTCCTAAGTGATTGATGGAAAAAAAAATAATTAATGTTTAGAAAAGAAAAACAAGAACAGTTCTGTCTGACTTGAAATGGAATGTATCCCCCTTTTTTTTTTTTTTTTTTTGTTAGTCACTATTTTGTAAGATTATATTTCTTTTAAAAGGAATTATGTTCTTTAATAAAATTAAAATTCGTTATTTAACTAATTTAAAAGCTGATTTTTAATATTACTTAGCTTAGGTTAGTTTAAATCTCAAATTAATTCATGATTTAGTTTGAAAAATTATTCGTTTAAAGAAAACAAAAAATAAGATTTTTATGTTCAATTTAAAGTATAATTAATTAAATTTTTTCGTAATTAATTAGTAAATTCGTATGGAATTTTGCCTACGAATTTGTTTATCAATATAATGCATTCAGTAAAACAAAACTGAAATTATAAGTGTTATTAATTTTGCTGGAACACATACATATTCATTTTTATATGCATAGATTTAGAGAATGAATAAATTTAAATGCTCAATTAATCGATGACAGACCAAAAAAAAAAAGCATATAAATGCTTATAAAGGAACAGATAATGAAGATAATTTTATATATAATAAAAATGTTTGAAGAAACAGATAAAAATGGCTCATTTACCTTGCATTGAAACGTCACAGACAGTGTTTTTTATTACAATTGCTGAATCAGTATTTTCCGGTGAATATTATTTATCAACAATAAAAACGTCAGTGAATAATATGTCGTTGATTCATTCCTGTTAGTAAAATAAAAATATAATCCTTACGTAAGCTTAATGACTGTTGCTTCGAATTCCTCCCATCTGCAAAGAATAAATTGTATGGGGTTTTTAAACGCCAAAGTCACAAACAGTAACAAAGCTAACAAAAGAAAGCGTCAAAAATGTCGCCAAGACAAAAAAGGTCCGGAGGCAACCAGACGATAAAGAATTGATATCTGTACTTAGGCGGAATTATCGTGGCGACTTATTTATTTTTTTCATTCGCCAATGTTTTTATTATTTTTCTTTTGCTCTTTGACTTTTACACGAATATACAATTACCAAAGAAACGAACTCAATGCGTTAAAGATAGGATGAGCGGCGACGTTAACATAATTGGCCAGGATTTCAGATTTGTTTGGAAAAGGGATTGGGATAAATTGGTTTAATGGAATTTCAAGGATGGAATGCTTGTTTTATTTCACCTTTTTTACCGACTAAATTCCTAAGTGACTGAATGGAATAAATTTAATGTTTAGAAAAGCAAACAAGAACAGTTTCCGTCTTATTTCTAATAGAATGTATACTCTTTTTTTTTTTTTTTTTTTTTGTTAACTATTTGTGAGGATTATATTTATTTTAAAAGCAATTATGTTCTTTAAAATTTTTTAATGTTTCTTTTAACTAATTTAAAAAGCTGGTTTTTAATATAATTTAGCTTTGGTTAATTTAAATCTCAAATTACTTTCATGATTTACTTTGAAAAATTATTTGTTTATAGTGGACAAAAAATAACATTTTTATATTTTATTTAAAATATAATGAATTAAATCTTTTCGTATTTATTGATTAAGTACAATAATTACTAAATTCCTTCGTAATTTTGTCTATGAATTTGTGGAACGAACTAATAAATTCAGAAAAACAAAACTGGAAATTCTTAGTATCATAGTTTTTAAATTTTGCTGGAATATTCATTTTTATATACATAGATTTATAATGAATACATTTAAATGCTCAATTAATTAATGACAGTTAAAAAATGTTATAAATATGTATAAAGAAACAAACAAAGAAGATAATGGTATTTTTATAGAAATGATAAAAATGTTTAAACAAACAGATAAAAATGGTTCATTTGCCTTCCATTGAAATGTCACAGAGAATTTCTTTTTATTATTATTATTATTACAATTGCTGAATCAGTATTTTCGGAGAATATTATTTATTAACAATAAAAATATCAGCGAATAGTTTGGTGTTGATAAATTCCCGTTATTAAATTAAAAACTGCAAACGTAAGCGTAATGACTGTAGCTTTTTTCCCATCTGCAAAAAGAGAATAAAATGAAGTTTTTTTTTTTTTTAAATGACAAGGGCACGAACTGTAACAAAGCTGACAAAAGAAAGCGTCAAAAACGTCGCCAAGACAAAAAAAAAAGGCACGGAGGCAACCAGAAGATAAAGAATTGATATCTGCACTTAGGCAGAATTATCGTGGCGACTTATTTATTTATTTTTTATCGCCAATGTTTATTATTTTACTTTGACTTTTGCACGAATATACAATTACCAAAGAAACGAACTTAATGCGTAAAGATAGAACGAGCATTGACGTTAACATAACTGGCGAGAATTTCAGATTTGTTTCGAAAAGGGATTGGGATAAATTGGTTTCATGGAATTTCAAGGATGGAATGCTTGTTTTATTTCACGTTTTCGGCGACTAAATACTACTTAAGTGACTGAATGGAAAAAAAATTAATGTTTAGAAAAGCAAACAAGAACAGTTTCCGTCTTATTTCTAATGGAATATATTCTCTTTTTTTTTTTTTTCTTGTTTTTGACTATTTCTGAAGATTTTATTTCTTTTAAAAGCAATTATGTTCTTAAAAATTTAAAATATGTTCTTTAACTAATTTGAAAGATGGTTTTTAATATAATTTAATTTTGGTTAGTTTAAATATAAAATTGCTTTTATAATTTAGTTTGAAAGGTATTCTTTTACAGAGGAACAAGTTAAAATTTTCTGAAATTTATGCTAAGATCGTTTTTTTTTACTTAATTTTTTATGTAAATTGTGTTAGATATTATGAACATTTATCAAAAGAAATACATGTAGGGTTTATTTGAAAGTAGCATTTTAAACAATATATATTAGAGTTCAATTTAGGATTTTCATCAATATAAGACTATCACATGAAATTAAATTTGAACAAATTTGATTAATTCACAGAAGTTTATGTAAAAATTAAATTAATTTTGTTTACTCAAAATAGTTTACAAAAAATTGAATTGAAATCAACTTTAAAAAATGTTTTTATAATATTTAAAGATTAATTCCCACATAATTATTCATTAATTCATATTAGTGCACGATTAATTCACAAGTACAGTTTACTCCAATTTCGGAGATTTCAGAGTTCTCGATTCTACGTCGAATCTCAAAACACATTGTCTTCGGCAGATCTTAATTATAACACGGCGTGATACAGGAAACCACAAGGGTACACTTTGAAAAACAGGCGGATACTCCGGCCTATTCAGTCACCTCAAAGAAAAAGAAAAGCAACACTTCTGATAGACTTATCGCAGAATTTTCTCTCTTCGTCTCTAAAAATCTCCCTTTAAGAAAATCCGTCAAGAGGAGGGAGGAGGGGGGGGCTTCCCCCTCTCTTAGAGTAGGTATTTTTCTGCTCAAGATCAAACACCATTCACGATGGAACCACTCATGGTGTAGTCCATATTCCATCTGTAATTGTTTCACTCTGTGAAGGTTTGCACAGACAATCGCTAATTTCATGAGGCCTCATTATACATGACAGTGAATATCAGATTTGAGTGGCACGTTGTTCTCCTTAGAATAAAACACTAATTGCATGTAATATAACTACGCATAATACTGCTTATCTGGTGTAAAATTTGAGTGATGGGTTATTATATATTTATCAAAGAATATACATTCTTTTCTACGGGGAATGAAATGCCAAAACTCTTCACAGGAAAAAAATGCTACAATGTCATATAAACATGTTGTATTGTTTTAAACATTATGGTTTTTGATTTCAGATGCTAAGTGTTTTAATTATATGTTGTCATTGGAATGACAAATATGTGGCAAATCGACTGCGTTAATGGGGTGGGACATTGCTATATTACATCCGCATTTTGGCAGCACTATTTGGAACGAGCATTTTAGAATTTTGAAAGTTTCGCCTGTGCTCCTTTCCTCTTCGAACTCATTCTACTCGGATTTTGATGTCAACCTAATTGACATCTTCATCCCCTGGCGTTTTTACGGGGAACTTTTGGTTTGGTTCTGCTTTTCTGGCATTATAATAACGTCTCCTACTTCAGAAACTTAACGCATTATATCCAACGGACTCTTTAAAAATTAATAGTTGAAAAGACATTTTAAATTCCGAAAATATTATTCAGTGTTAATAAATAATGTAGAGAAAGATGTTTTAAACATTCACAACCTTCAAAATTTGAAAGCTTACATCTATAATAGATGGCTGAAAAATGTTTATAAGTAGTACTTTTGCAAAGGCATTGTTCGCTAAAAATTTATGAAGTATTTTCACTGTCTACGTTTTGACCACAAGAGTGATCGATGGTTTGTTTTTAAGAGAGGAAATACCTCTTCCCATTTAAGAATGATGAGAAACACACGTTTTTAAAAGGTTTGTGAGATATTATCAATATCGTAAGTAGACAGAACTATATCATTAGACATTTATGGCTGTTTTATTTTTAACTGGGGATTTTTTAGAGAAATATCTAAATGTAATGTAGATTTATCATTATTATTGTATTTCAGTTCGAAATAAAATATTTAATTGTTTTTGTAATGAAGGAAGATTTAGATTCGAATATGTTGGTATTACTTCATTAGTAACGCTTTCTGATATAATGCTTTCTGGTCTGAAGTAATGCCCTGCTATAATATTCCTGCTTGTGAAAATTCCTATATGATAATAATCAGGCAACCAGCCCTATGCCCAACGCTTTTACAGTCATAGTAGACCGGGAACTACGGTTTAAAGGTAATTCCGACCACTAAAAACACCCATGACCCCACCGGGACTCGAACCCGAAACTTGTGGCACTGAGAGCCAGAGCTTCTATTTTCTATACATTTTAAAATAACTAAAATGCTGTTTAAAACTATATCAATAATTCATTTTAAAACAAAAAATTTTTTGTCAATAAGGTAATAATGTTTGTGTGCCCTTATTTCACTTAAAAATATATACAAACAGCAACAATTTTTAATAAAATGCTATAATAAAAATAAATTACTGAAGATGTTTTAAATAAATACTTAATTTCAGTTAATTATTACTTAAGATGTTTTAAAATGTAACTATATCAAATACAATTTAATAATGAAAGTAATCAGACTAAAACAATGCTTAATTTAAGCTAACTTTTAATCAAAGTGTTTTAAAATGTAAGGATGACTGAATAACACATAAGTACTGCAAAAGAATAATCCATTTAATTGTCCTATTCTTGATAGGTAACGTTTATGCTTATCCAAAAGTTTTTCTACTTTTTAAATTTATTTTATTTTATTATTTTTTTTTATCTAAAAATACCTCAGAATCACATTCAGGTCAAACGATATTATAGAACGACTGCTCCTGACCAAACAATTAAAGGCTTCAGAACAAAATAGTCCCTTTCGAAGGGGTTAGTGTGTTGGCGCAAAGTTGAATAGCAAAGGTTCGTGAAAATTCCCAAGAATGGTTAAGCAGGTGCGATGTTAATATTCATCAAGTCTAAGCAAGTGAGAGATATGGATGTTTGGATTGCTCGCAGAGATGCATCTTGGCGCAATATAGTCGAGCTGCGGCCTTGCATATTTAATTTCCTTCCTTTCTTTGAGTTTTTCCCCAGTGGTACGAGAGGTTTTAGATTCAGTGGTGAAATCGCGAACTAAAAATAAGCGAAGGATATGTGTTAATTAAGAGAAGGTCTTGCTAAGATGTGTTTCACATGTGTTTCATTTCTTGTATTTTTTTTTTTATTTTTTCATATTTTAAAAACGAAAGTTTTATATCTTAAGAAACGCTGAATTAAGAGATAATTTAAAGGATTATTTTCAAAAAGCAAAAATTATTATAGAAACGAAAATTGTTTTAAAAAAGAAAAAAAGCGCAATTAGGTATACAATTTTTGATTGAATATTTTTTTGTTTCTTATCCCACTTGATAGACAGCAACATCTAGACCAAGTCCAAGAACCGGTGTGGTCTCATGGATAGAGGAAAGGGTGCAGCTTCCATTGTGATGGAGTAGTTGTAGGTAGAAGTCTGATTTGACTTTTACTGTGTAAGGCTGTCAGCCTTACGTTCTACAGACATATTAAACCGGGTGTGGATTCCGAATCGCTAGAAAAGAAGTGGTATTAAAGTGGATTTCGAACCACTACAAACACCCATGGCATCAACGTGACTCGAACCTGAAAGTGACACCGAGCGCCAGAGCATCTATATTTTATACATTTTAAAAATCTCTAAAATTCTATTTTAAAACTATATCAATAATTATTTTAAAACAAACATTTTTTAGAACGAACATTTTTAATCAATAATGAATGTTTTATATTGTGCCCTTAAATCATATGAAAAACATATGAATAGCAACATTTTTAATTTAATAATAAAAATAATACTAAAACAATAATTAATTTCAGTTAACTATTAATAACAGTGTTTTAAAATGTAACGATCAGTGAGTAACACATAAATACTGCAAAAATAACCCATTTAATTATCATATTCTTTGACTTCTAACGTTTTTGTTTATCCAAAATTCTTCTACTTTTAAATTTATTACTTTTTATCTGAAAAGATACCTAATAGCCACATTCAGATCAAACGACTATTATAGAAAGACTTATCCTGACCAAATGATTACATATTTGAGAACATAATCATCTTTTGAAGGGGTCAGTGTGTCGGCTCAAAGGTGAATGGCAAAGGTTAGTGAGAATTCCCCAAGAGCCCAGTTGACTGCGATACAAAATGGTTAAGCAGGTGCAATGTTAATATTCATCAAGTCTAAGCAGGTGAGAGATATCGATGTTTGATTGCTCGCAGACATGTACTTCTTGGCGCAATGTAGCTGAGCTATGGACTTGCATATTTAATTTCTTTCCTTTCTTTGACTTTTTTCCCAGTGGTACAAGAGGTTTTAGATTACGTGGTGAAATTTCAGAATAAATTAAACGAAGGATATGTGTTGTCTCATTCAGATTTGTTTCTGCCTGGTCTTGTCGTTTTTTATTTTTAATATTTTAAAAACGAAAGTTGCATATCGAAAAGTTGCATATCGAAAGTTGCATAACGAAAGTTGCATAAGAAACGTTAAAATGAGAGAGATAATTCAAGAGATTATTTTCAAAAAGCAATGATTCTTATAGAAACGAAAGGAAAAAAAAGCTCTAGTAGGTATACAATTTATTATTCAATATTTTTTGTTGTTTCTTATCCCACTTGGTAGACAGATACATCTAGATAAAATCCAAGAACCCGTGTGGTCTCATGGAAGGAAGGGGAGCCTCTGTTGGGATGAAGCACCCATAGGGAGAAGACTGACTTGGCTGCATGACGTTGATATTTTATTGAGTACGGTTGTCAGCCTCTACGTTCTTAGAGACATATTAGACCGGCACATGCTTAAAGTAGATTCCAAACCACTAGATATATCCATGATACCACCGGGTCTCGAACGCGCAACCTATATCCCCAAGCTGTAGAGCGTTTATTTTCTATACATTTTAAAAGTATCTAAAGTTCTGTTTTAAAACTATATCCATAACTCATTTGAAAAAAATTCTATTATTCAAGCATTTTTTATTAATAATACTGTGTAATGATTTATATTGTGTCCTTAATTCATATGAAAAATATATACAAATCGCAACAATTTTTAATGCAATTATAAAATAATCAGACTAAAATATTACTCAATTTGAGTTAACTATTAGTTAAAATGTTTTAAAATGTAACGATCAATAAGTAACACATAAGTACTGCAAAAAAATAATCATTTAATTACACATTCTTGATATTTAACGTTTGTGTTTATCCTGAAGTTCTTCTACTTTTACATTTATTTCATTTTATTATTTTTATCTGAAAAAAAGATACCTCACAGCCACATTCAGATCAAACGATTATTAGAGAACGACTGCTCCTGAACAAACGATTAAAGACTTGAGAACATAATCATAACTTTCAGAAGGGGTTAGTGTGTTGGCGCAAAGGTTCGTGAGAATTCCCAAGATTCCAGTTGACTAGGATATTACAGAATGGTTAAGCAGGTGCAATGTTAATATTCACCAAGTCTAAGCAGGTGAGAGAGATATCGATGTTTGAATAGCTCGCAGACATGCTTCTTCGCGCATTGCAGTTGAGCTACGGCCTTGCATATTTGATTTCATTCCCTTTCTTTGACTTTTTTCCCAGTGGTACAAGAGGTTCTAGATTACGTGGTGAAAATTAAGCGAAGGATATGTGTTGTCTCGTTAATATTCGTTGCTCCGTAGCATATTATGTTTTTATTTTTAATATTTTAAAAACGAAAGTTGCATATTTTAAGAAACGTTAAAATGGGAGATAATTGAGGGATTATTTTAAAAAGCAGCGATTCTTATGAAAACGAAAGGAAAAAAAGCTCTAGTAGGTGTACAATTAAGGATTTAATATTTAGTTGTTTCTTACCCCTTGTGGTAGACAGCAACATCTAGACCATGTCGAAGAATCCGTGTGGTTTCATGGAAGGAAGGGGCAGCTTCTGTTGGGATGGAACACCTGTAGGTAGAAGTCTGAATTGGCTCTGTGACTCTGACTTTTTACGGGATATGGGTATCAGCTCTAAGCCAAACGTTTTTAAAGTCCTATTATACTGGGACCTACTGCTTAAAGAGGTTTCCGAACCACTACTAACATTCATAGCTCCACAGGGGATTCGAATCTGAAACCTATGGCAACGATAGCCAAAACATCTATTTTCTGTACATTTTAAAAATATCTATTTATTTTAAAACTATATCCATAACTATTTTTAAAACAAAATTTTTCAAATACAAGCCTTTTTTTTCAATAAGGAATGTTTTACATTGTGGCCTTATTTTACATCAAAATATATCAGTTTAAAATAATACTAACTTTCAATTAAGTAATGCGTGTTTTAAAATGTAACGTTCATTAAGTAACATATAAGAACTGCAAAAATAATCCGTTTAATTATCATATTTCTTGATAGATAACTCTTGTGTTTATCCAAAAAGTTCTTCTACTTTTAAATTTATTTTATTCTTTTATCTGAAAAAGACACCTCATAATCACATTCAGTTCACACGATTATTATAAAACGAATGCTCCTGAGAAAACGATTAAAGACTTGAAAACATAATCATCCTTCTGAAGGGGTGAGTGTGTTGGCGCAGAAGTGAATGGCAAAGGTTCGTGAGTATTCCCAAGACTCCAGTTGACTACGATACGGAATGGTTAAGCAGATGCGATGTTAATATTCATCAGGTCTAAGCAGGTGAGAGATATTGATGTTTCGATTGCTCGCACACATGCTTCTTGGTTCAATGTAGTTGAGCTATGGCCTTGCATGTTTAATTTCCTTCCTTTCTTTGACTCCCCTAGTGGTACAAGAGGTTTTAGATTAAGAAGGGAAATTGAGGACCAAATTAAGCGAAGGATATGTGATATCTTTTTTAGATTTGTTACTCAGAGGTCTTTTGCTTTTTTTTTTTTAAATATTTTAAAAACGAAAGTTGCATATCTTAAGAAACGTTAAATTGAGAAATAATTCAAGGGATTATTTTTTAAAAATAAGAATTCTTTTTTGGAAGAAAATTATTTAAAAAGGGGGAAAAAAAAAGCTCTAGTAGCTACACAATTCAGGTTTTAATATTTTGATGTTTCTTATCCCATTTGGTAGACAGCAACATCTAGACCAAGTCCAAGAACCCGTGTGATCTCATGGAATTAAGGGGTAGCTTCTGTTGAGGTGGAACATATGTAGGTAGAAGTCTGACTTGGCTTCGTGACGCTGACTTTTCAAGGGAAGGGTTGTCAGCTCTATCTCTAGAGTTCTTTTAGCCAAATTAGACCGGGACCTACGGCTTAAAGTGGATTCCGAACCACTGCAAATACCTATGTAACCGCCGGGACTAGAACCCGCAACTTGTGGTGCCAATCAGAGCGTCTATTTTCTATATATTTTAAAAATATCTAAAATTCTATTTTACAATTAAATCCATTACTCCTTTCTAAAACCAAATTATACTATTACAAGCATTTTTTGATCATTAATGAATGTAAAATTATATTATATTGCGCCCTTTTTTTCACATGAAAAATATATATAAATCGCAACAAATTTTTAACGTAATAATAAAATAATCAGATTAAAATAATACTTATTTTCAGTTAAATGTTAGTTAAAGTGTTTTAAAATGTAACATTATCAAATGCAATTTAATAATAAAGTAATCAAACTAAAATAATACTTAATTTCAGTTAACTGTAACTCAAAGTGTTTTGAAATGTAACGATTACTAAGTAACAAATAAGAACTACAAAAATAATTCATTTAATTATCATATCCTTGATATTTAACGTGTGTTTATCCTGTAGTTCTTCTACTTTTACATTTATTTTATTTTATTATTATTTTTATCTGAAAAAAATACATTATAACCACATACAAGTCAAACGACTATTAGAGAACGGCTGATCCTGACCAAACGATTAAAACGATTCAGAACATAATCATCCCTTTTGAAGGGTGTGTCGGCGCAAAGGTGAATGGCAAAGGTTCTCGAGAATTCCCTAGACCCCAGTTGACTGAGATACAGAATGGTCAAGCAGGTGCAATGTTAATATTCATCAAGTCTAAGCAGGTGAGAGATATGGATATTTGGACTGTACGCAGACATGCTTCTTGGCACATTGTAGCTGAACTACGGCCTTGCATATTTAATTTCCTTCCTTTCTTTGACTTTTTTCCTTAGAGGTACGAGAGGTTTGGATTAAGTGGTGAAATCGGTGATTAAATTAAGCGACGGATATGTGAGATTTGCTTTGTTAAGATTTTTGTTCATATCTCGTTAAAGTGGCGTAGTACGTTTTTTGAAAAATTTTTAATATTCTTTTAAAAATGAAAGTTGCAATAAATATCTAAAATCTAATAATCAGTGTGGTCTCATGGAAGAAAGGGATAGCTTCGGTTGGGATCAGTATACATAGGTAGAAGTCTGATTTGTCACCGTGACGCTGACGTTTTAAGGGGTAGGGCTATCAGACCTATGCCAAACATTCTTACAGTCATATTAGACTGGGACCTACTGCTTAAAGAGGGCAAGAGGTTTTAGATTAAGTGGTAAAATTGAGGACTAAATTAAGCGAAGGATATGTGCTGCCTCGCTAAGATTTGTTTTATCGTGGCCTAGTTCATTTTTTATTTTTAATATTTTAAAAACGAAAGTTGCATATTTTAAGAAACGTTAAATTAAGAGCGGATTATTTTAATTTTATGCTGACGAAAATTGTTTAAAAAGTTCTAGTAGGTATACAATTTATGATTTAATATTTTATTGTTTCTTATCCCACTTGGTAGACAGTAACATCTAGGCCATGCCCAAGAACCCGTGTGGTCTCATGGCAGGAAGGAGCAACATCTGTTGGGATGGAACACCCATAGGTAGAAGTCTGACTTGGCTCCGTGACGCTGACTTTTTTTTGGAGTAAGGTTGTCCCCCTACGTTCTTACAGACATATTAGACCGTCTGGGAGTGGATTACGTTTAAAGTGGATTACGAACCACTAGAAATATCCATGGTACCGCCGGGACTCGAACCCGCAACGTGTGGCATCGAGCGCCAGAGCGTCTATTTTCTATACATTTTAAAAATATCTGAAATTCTATTTTAAAACTATATCCGTAACTCATTTCTAAAACAAAAACCTATTATTACAAAATTTTTTTTATCAATAATACTTAATGATTTATATTGTGTCCTTAATTCGTATGAAAATATATATAAATCGCAAAATTTTTTAATGCAATAATAAAATAATCAGACAAAAATATTTTTTTCGGTCAACTATTAGTTAAATTGTTTTAAAATGTAACTTTTTAAGTAACACATAAGTACTGCAAAAAGCAATTCATTTAAATATCATATTCTTGATAGCTAACGTTAGCTTTTATCCAAAAGTACTTTTATTTACATTATTTTTTTAAAATTATTTTTTTTATCTGAAAAAGATGACTCACAACCACATTGAGATCAAACGACTATTAGAGAATGACTGATCCTGACCAAAGGATTAAAGGGTTCAGAACATAATCATCCCTTTCGAAGGGGTTAGTGTGTTGGCGCAAAGGTTCAAAGGTTCGTGAGAATTCCCAAGACCCCAGTTGACTACGATACGGAATGGTTAAGCAGGTGCAATGTTAATATTCATCAAGTCTAAGCAGGTGAGAGATATGGATTTTTCGATTGCTCGCAGACATGCTTCCTTGGCTCAATGTAGTCGAGCTAGGGCCTTGCATATTTAATTACCTTCCTTTCTTTGACTTTTTTTCCCTACTGGTACAAGAGGTTTTAGATTAAGTGGTGAAATAGGGGACTAAATTAAGCGTAGATATGTGTTGTATTGTTAAGATTTGTTTCATCGTGGCCTTGTTCTTTTTTATTTTTAATATTTTTAAAAACGAAAGTTGCATATTTTAACAAACGTTAAATTAAGAGATAATTCAAGATATTTTTTAAAAGCAACAATTCTTATTGAAACGGAAAATTTTGTTTTTAAAAAGAAACAAATATTCTAGTAGGTATACAATTCAGGATTTAATATTTTGTTGTTTCTTATCCCACTTGGTAGACAACAACCTCTAGGCCATGTCCAAGAACCCGTGTGGTCTCATGGAAGGAAGGGTTAAGCTGCTTTATTCGATTGGGATGGAGCACTGAAAGGTAGAGCACCTTGGTAGAAGGCCCGTGACAATGACTTTCTATGGATAAGGTTGTTCAGCCCCTACTTTTTACAGGCATATTAGACGGGACTACGTCTTAATGGGGATTCCGAACCACTGAAATATCCATGGCATCGCCGAGACTCGAACCTGCAACGTGTGGTACCGAGCGCCAGAGCGTCTATTTTCTATATATTATGAAAATATCTAAAATTCTATTTAAAAATATATCCATAACTCATTTATAAAAACAAAAATTTTATTATTACGAAAATTCTTTTTATCAATGATGTCCTTATGTTTTATATTGTACTTTGATTTAATGCGAAATATATATATATATATATATATATCAATTTTTTTTTTAATTATCCTATTCTTGATACATAACGTTTGTGTTTATCCAAAAATTCTTCTACTTTTAAATTTATTTTATTTTATCCTTTATTTATTTAAAAAGAGATACCTCATAATCACATTAAGCCCAAACGGCTATTATAGAGCGATTGCTCCTGACCAAACGATTAAAGGCTTCAGAACAAAATCGTCCTTTTCGAAGGGGTTATTGTGTTGGCGCAAAGGTGAATACAAAGGTTCGTGAGAATTCCCAAGACCCCAGTTGAACGATACGGAATGGTTAAGCAGGTGCAATGTTAATATTCATCAGGTCTAAGCAGGTGAGAGATATTGATGTTTCGATTGCTCGCAGAGATGCTTCCTGGCGCAATGTATTCAGCTACAGCCTTGCAATATTAAATTTCCTTCCTTTTCTTTGAGTTTTTCCCAAGGGGACAATCGATTAAGTGGTGAATTTACAGACTAAATTAAGCGAAGGATATGTGTCTTGTTAAGATTCTTCCTCCGTGACTTGTCCTTTTTTTATTTTTAATATTTAAAAAATGAAGGTTGCATATTTTAAGAAACGTTAAATTAAGAGAAAATTGCCAAGGGATTTTTTTAAAAGTTAAATTCTAATGGGGAAGAAAATTGTTTCAAAAAAAAAAAGTTCGAGTTTGGTATACAATTCAGGTTTTAATATTTCAAAGGCGAGCATTGTACTTTTTGAAACAGTCACTGAAAGTGCTGCACCAAAATAGGCTTTAAATTAAAGAGATCGGTTTATTGTTTTCGAATACTTACAGTTCAATTGCACCATGGTACCCTTGATAAAATATTGTGTTGTTTCTTTTCCCATTTGGTCAACAGCAACATCTAGATCAGATGGGGCCAACCCAAAAGATCTTGGTGGCCACTTTGGAAATGCATCATTATTCCGCTGGCCGCATATAAAATTATTACTATATGCCTTATTGCAATCCCCATATTAGATTTAGACCCACTATAGACATTTTTTGCACTGAAAATTGAAATATAAAAGAATTATTATTTTTGTGTTTACTATTATTCTTACATGTAAACGTAGATAACATAATAATAATGATACCAAAAGCACATTGTAAAGAAATTTATAACACTAAAAATGAAATATATATAAACGAAATAAAAAAAAATCATTAAAAACATTTATTTTAGTAGTGCGATATTTGTTTCTCCGCTCTTTCACTTGCTTTTGCAAATCGATCTCCTTTTGGGTATTTGCACATTGTAATGGGTGTTGCAGATTAGCGTCCGTTATGTTTGAGCTTGTTTTGTGATTGGTCAATTTCATTTTCCAAAAAAAAAAAAAATTACGATTCAATTGGGAGATATATTGCTGAATATTGTAAACATACATAGAAACGTAAAAAGCAGTTTATCTTTTTTGAGGCTTTCTAATTCGTTTCTATTAAATAATAGTGTATGTTTTATTTTTTTTTAATTTCGGACTATTCACCATATTTTCATGTAATATTTTTAAATTTTTCCACCCGAGAATTTAATATTGAAAGTAAGACCTATCTTCTTCTACTTTACAAAGAATTCATAAAAACTTTTTAAGGATTAATTTCATTATAATCTGAATGACATATGAATGCAATTTTCGACTGTTCGTTCATGTAATACAATAAACATGCGCATTATGTAACTTATACTTGATTTTGATTGTTAGCATAGGTCAACGTAGAGAGAACCGCTTTACGATAGTGTAGGGGCGAGCCCGAGCGAGGTCACGCCAATTAAAGTACGACTGATTATTTTTTCTTCTAATGCAGCCGGCAAATAGACCGTGATCTTCGCCATAATGGCTGCACCGATGTTACTCACTTTACATTACCCAGGGGGCGCGTGTAACTTGATGGTAAAGCCACGGAGTAACAATGCCCCCGCAACGCTCTACGATCTTAATAGGACCGGGACCTACGGTTTAAAGTGGATTCCGAACCACTACAACACCCATGGGCAAAGTCGGTATTTGAACCCGATACCTGTGGTACCGAACGCCAGAGCGCTAGCCATTCGCCCATCAAGCCCCGACGACTGATTATATATTATTTGTTTATATGGCAGAAGGATTCTTAAATCTTCGAGGTTGCCGACTTATTAGAATGCATTGATTTTATTTACGGGATCTCATTTATGCACATGTACTAAACATTACCTGTTCCGTAAAGCCTAGAGCAAACTGACTATAATAACATAGGTTAGACATGATATTCAATCTGCTGTGCATGGGCTGAAGCTGGCAGAAAAATGTGTGGTCAATGAAAGTAGCTCCTTAATTTTTATTGACTACCTTTTTCCCTGAGCACTTCCCAGATTGGAATATGGGATGTTTAAACCCCCTAATCGCTTTTGATGGAAGCCTAGGACAAACTGAGCGTAATAAAGTATGTTAAATAGGATATATAATCTACGCCGTTGTATATGTTGAAGCTGGCAGAGAAATGTGTGGCCAATAAAAAATTATCCTGAATTTTTATTAAACAGCCTTTTCACTGATTCCAATCTGGGAGGTTTACACCCTAATCGCTTTTGACAGAGACTTAAGGCAAACTGAGCCTAATAAAGTAGGTTAGATAGGATATACTATCTACTCCGCTGTATGTGCTGGATCTGGCAGAGAAAAGCGTGGTCAATAAAAATTGATTCTTAATTTTTATTGACCATCCGAGCACCTCAAAGATTTCAATATAGGAGATTTGCACCTAATCGCTTTTGATGGAAGCCTAGGACAAACTGAGCTCTATAAAATAGGTTAGACATGATATGCAATCTATGCTGTTGCATGTACTGAGCTGGAAGAGAAAAATGTGTTGAATGAAAATTGATTCTTAATTTTTATTGGTCATCATTTTCCCTGATCACTTGCCAGATTGAAATCTGGGATGTTTAAACCTAATCGCTTTTGATGGAAGCCTAGGACAAACTGAGCGTAATAAAAAGTATATTAGACAGGATATGCAATCAATGCCATTGTATGTGCTGGAGTTGGCAAAAAATAAATTGTGGTACCTTTTTCCATGAACACTTCCTAGATTGAAATCTGGGATGTTTACACCCTATTCGCTTTTGATGGAGACCAGGAATAACTGAGCTTAATAGAGTTGGTTAGATAGGATATACAATCTACGCCTTTTCATGTGCTGGAGTTTGCAGAGAAAGGAGTAGTCAATAAAAATTGATCCTTAATTTTTATTGACCACCCTTTTCACTGAGCACTTCCCAGATTTCAATCCGGGAGGTTTACACCCTAATCGCTTTTGATGGAACCCTAGGGTAAACTGAGTGTAATAAAGTAGGTTAGGTAGGTTATGCAATCTACGCCTTGCATGTGAAGGACCTGGCAGTGAAAAGTGTGGTCAATAAAAATTAGTCCTTAATTTCTATGGACCATCAGAGCCTTCTAAGAATCTAGGAGAGGTCTTATTAAGAATCTGAGGAGGTTTACACCCTAATCACTTGTTATGGGAGCCCAAATGAAATATCTGTTCAGTAGTCCTTGAGAGGGCCTATATGACCGAATGGCTAGCGCTCTGGCGCTTGGTACCACCAGGTTTCGGGTTCGAGTCTCGGTGGGGCCATGGATGTTTGTAGTGGATCGGAATCCACTTTAAGCCGTAGGTCCCGTTCTAACATGATCGTAGAGAGCTTTTGCGGGGGTATTGTTACTCAGCGACAGGAGCTTATCTTCAAGCTACAATCACCTCATGGGTAGTGCAAAGTGAGTAACGTCAGTACAGTACTTATCTTAAGGCGCTTCACCAGAGTCAATTGTCTGAGTGTTTTCCAGTTGCATTAGAAAAAGTAGTCCTTCAGATATTTGATCTAAAATAATAGTGCTGTTGATTTTGGACATCAGTATATGCGTACAAAAACCATTCCATAAACTATTATTTTTATGATTGATTAAAATAGCTGGATTTATAATTCTATAAAAACTCCAAAGTAAACAAAAATTATGGCTTTACTTCTCAAAATACAAACACAGACTGCGAAAATCAAATATATTGAAGAGAAAAAAATGTCTTTTAAAGCTATTTAAGCTCTGCTTTTTAAATGGGAAATATCTCGTCTTTTATTTCGAATTCGCGTGCTATTTTCTAAGATATAAGATTTTTATCTATTGACATAACCAACGTGATTAAATCTGCAGGGACTTAATTTAATCTGATTCTTGGACTAAAGAAAATGAAAAAAAAAAAAATGTTTAAAAACAATACTGTTCATTTCCTTAAGGGAATTACATTTCTTTTCAATATCAGTTTCAGAAAAAAATATTCAGAAACTGATCTTGTATTGAATTAAAGAAAAATCATATGGCACTAAAAAAAAATTATATTTGATATTTTAATACATGAATTGAATTTTATTTGAAAGCTAAAAAGAAAGTGATGCTGTTAATAAATTTTAAAAAAGTGAGAAATTTTTTTTCAATTGCAAATTTGATTTAAAACTCTTTTTTTTTCTTTGGAAAATGAAAAAGATTTATTCGAACTACTATGTATATGAAAAGGTTGATATAATTTCATTTTTTAAATTAAGAAATGTTTTTACTTACAGAATTTGTATTGCATTAATCAATTTTAGATTTTATTTATCTCGTAAGTAGTACTGAAGTACTCTCAGAAATTGAAGTTTTTATTCCTAAATAGATTTTATACCTTTAATTGATTTATTACATTAATTATTTATGGTTTAAATAAAAATAAATTAGTACCTTTAAAATTTAGTTTGACGAATTATTGCGATTTGTGACGAACAAAATATTAAATTTTTGCTCGATAACAAAAGGTATGGTTAACTATCGATAAATATCTTTGATGTATCGATAAATGTCTTTGATGTATCTCATAGATAAATGCCATTCTCCTTATTGATAAATATCTTTGATGTATTTCATCGATGAATGTCATTCATAGTCTTATTGATTATTATATTCTATATCGTATCGATAAATATCATTGATGTATCGATAAACGTCTTTGATGTATCTCAAAAGATAAATGTCATTCATAGTCCGTATTGATAAATATCTTTCATGTATCGATAAATGTTTTGTTGTATCTCATAGATAAATGTCATTCATAGTCCTTTTGATAAATATCTTTTGATGTATTTCATCGATGAATGTCATTCATAGTCCATATTGATAATTATATTCAATATATATTTCATGTATCGATAAATGTCTTTGATGCATCTCATAGATAAATGTCATTCATAGTCCTTATTGATAAATATCTTTGATGCATTTCATCGATGAATGTCATTCATAGTCCTTAGTGATAATTATATTCGATATATATCTTTCATGTATCGATAAATGTCTTTAATGTATCTCGATAAATGTCATTCATAGGCCTTATTGATAAATATCTTTGATGTATTTCATAGATAATGTCATTCATAGTCCTTATTGATAATTATATTCGATATATCGTATCGATAAATATTTTGATGCGTGTTATTGGGAAATGTAGTTGATGTATGTTATTGTGAAAATATATTTGATGTATGTTATTGGGAAAATATATTTGATTCATCTTATCGATTTATATCTTTGATTCTTATCGATAAATATCTTTAATACATTTTATTGATAAATATTCAAAGCATCTTATCGATGACCAGAATGACTAATTGGAAAAAGCAATATGGTTTAACAAAGAACCAATACTGAACCGAAAGTTGCTGTACTTATGCCTGGGATAAGCATGATAAATTCGTAGTGCCGTTGCCTCGAGGAATTGAAGTTTAAGATGCGAGTTTTGCCCAAATGCGGCATTTAAGGGAATTTGTTCCAAAATTTGGTCTCAAATATGATTCGTACGCAACTAAATACATATCATATAGTCCTAAATGATAAGATGCTATGAAACAATAAACACACAAACAGATACATATCATATAGTCCTAAATGAAACAATAAGCACACAATCAGATACATATCATATAGTCCTAAATGAAACAATAAGCACACAATCAGATACATATCATACAGTCCTAAATAATAAAATAGTATGAAATAATAAGCACACATTAGATCGGTCTAAAGGTCTAAGTAGCGTAACTTATTCGAGTGCGTGTGATTACTATTTCATTAAAAATAATATACCACAATATTGATTGACGTTGGCTTCATGACAAAAGACAATGTGATCCCTTTGAACTCCGATCTCCATTCATCTTCATCTGGGCAAGGAAAATGCTTAATTAACATAGAGGCACGACTCCAAACAGATCTGCATGCATCTGAACAGCCGATGTGATGAATCACCCATTCAGGACGAGCCGGGTTTGTCATGCTGGAGGGATTTGAATGGAGATCGATAGGCCTAAAAAAGAGACTCCCTGAGGACAAAGTTGGATGAGGGGATTATTCGTTAACAGTCGTTTAGCTTGTAATGAGATGTTTCATATTTTCCCGAAATGATTCCGGATCGGGATAAATCCTTTTTTATTAAATAAGTAAAGATATTGTATTTATCTTATATATAATCCTGTTTTATTCATCGATTCCAGTGATTTTTATTTAATCAAGTTCTACAATAATGGATCTATTTATAGGTATTACAGTTCTACTAATTCGGAGGGCTCTTAATAATTTTAATTTTTAATAATTAAACTATTATACTACATAATATCAATAACAATATTTGATAAAAATACCCAGTTAAACTTTTTCTTACAAAAATTATTTTGCGCCACCTATATCAGACCAGCATAATTAACAAGTAATCGATTGGTCCACTACCGACTTCAAACAGGATGTTTACCTGTCCAACAAATAGCTGGTTGAACTACGTAAATATCCGCTTTTTTATGTAAATAAATAATAAAATGAGGAAATAAAATAAATGATGAAATGAGATAAAATAAGATGCGTATATTTCTAAATTATAAAATGCTATGATACAATAATCCCTTAAGCAGATACATATCATGTAGTCGTAAATGATAAAATGCAATGATGCAGTAAACACAGAAATTGATACATACCTTAAAAATAGTAAATGATAAAATTGTATGCATCAATAACTATACAAGCAGATATGTATCAGTCCTAAATGATAAATGCAATGATGCAGTAAGCACACAAGCAAATACACATAGTCTTAAATTATAAAATGCTAGCAGAAACAATAAAATAACGTACAACCTCATTCGAGTGCCTGTGATTACTATTTCATTAAGATTCATAACACAACAAATTATCGATTGACGTTGGCTTGATGACAAAAGACTATTTGATCCCTTTGAACTTCGATCTCCATTCATCTTCATCTGGGCAAGGAAACTGCTTAATCAACATAGAGGCACGACTCCAAACAGATCTGCATGCATCTGAACAGCCGATGTGATGAATCACCCACTCAGAATTGGTTGGTAATGCCAGAGGGATTTGTATGGAGATCGATAGGCATAAAAGAGACTCCCTCAGGACAAAGTTGGCCGAGGGATTATTTGCTAACAGTCGCTTAGCTTCTAAAAGAGATATTCCCCGGAATGTTTCCGGATAGGAAAAATCCCTGCTATGCATTAAACAAAGAGAGTGTGGTTATATATATATATACTCTAGTTTTATATAAGTTATCTATTGTGATTATTATTTAATCAAGTTCTTCAATAATGGATACTATGAAACAATAAATAATCGACCAGATATATACTTCAAGTAGTCATAAATGATAACAATATGAAACGATAAGCTGATATATATCATATAGCCAATAATAAAATGTGAAACACTGAAACAATGCAAGCAGATACATATCATATAGCCAATAATAAAATATGAAACACTAAGCATGCAAGCCGATACATAATATAGCCAATAAAAAATATGAAACACTAAGCATGCAAGCTGATACATATCATATAGCCAATAATAAAATATGAAACACTAAGCATGCAAGCCGATACATATCATATAGCCAATAATAAAATATGAAACACTAAGCATGCAAGCAGATACATATCCTATAGCCTATAATAAAATGTGAAACACTAAGCATGCAAGCAGATACATATCTATAGCCAATAATAAAATATGAAACACTAAGCATGCAAGCAGATACATATCATATAGCCAATAATAAAATATGAAACACTAAGCATGCAAGCCGATACATATCCTATAGCCAATAATAAAATATGAAACACTAAGCATGCAAACCGATACATATCATATAGCCAATAATAAAATATGAAACACTAAGCATGCAAAAGCAGATACATATCATATAGCCAATAATAAAATATGAAACACTAAGCATGCAAGCCGATACATATCCTATAGCCGATAATAAAATGTGAAACACTAAGCATGCAAGCAGATACATATCATATAGCCAATAATAAAATATGAAACACTAAGCATGCAAGCAGATACATATCCTATAGCCAATAATAAAATATGAAACACTAAGCATGCAAGCAGATACATATCATATAGCCAATAATAAAATATGAAAACACTAAGCATATGATACATATCAATAAAATGTGAAACACTACATGCAAGCAGATACATATCAAATAGCCAATAATAAAAAAAAAACACTAAGCATGCAAGCAGATACATATCATATAGTAGTAAACGATAAAATTGCTATGAAACTAATGACTAATTTCCTTTCGACATGCTTTAACGTTACAGAATATTTTTCTTGTAAAATTCGGCTTATATAAGGGTTTGAACCTTGTAGAAAAATTTTGAAGAAAAGCGCCTTCTCGGATTATATACAGGATCGGTTTATATTCAAAAATATACATTTATCTGGCTTAAAGGCAAAAGCGAGCTAATCGGTTACTTCCTGAGTGGTGCTAGACATACGTGTAGCAATGAAACTTTTGAAGAAAAAAATAACAGTTTATTGTGGAATTTTAAGTTAACTGGATTTAAAAATTTGACAGTTTATTCTAATTTTTGTTTTGATCTTAAAATTTTAATTAATTAAAAATTAAAATTTTATTGTGAGTAATTAATATTAGTATTTAAAAAATAAGTTAGGTAGAAAGGTTTTGTTAAATGATAATAAAAACAAGTAATATAAAAAAATATTTTAAAGTCAATTCCTACTTTTTTTCACTATATTGCAGAAAGTACTTTATAAATAATTTTCATTCATTTTTTTAAATTTATCTGGGCCCATCTATAGGTAAGATACATGCAACTTAAAACCTAAAAAAAAATAAAATAAAATGAATTAATTAAATTTAATTACTAAATTAATATTTGAAAAAACTGTATTAACATCCCGTGTCATCCACTACAAGTTAAAAAAAAAAAAAAAAATGCATTTGAACTTGAGTGGATGAATAAAAAGTATTTTATGAACGATTGAAAAGTTGAACAAGATATATACAGAGAGAGTGTGAACTAATAAAGGAATTGGATAACAATAATTTTATCATTTACCAATACCAACATATGAGAATATTTTTTACTATTTAGCGTTTATTTTAAACTTTAAATAAACGTAAAAAGTAAACGTTATTATCCCAGTTATTACGTTTCTAACTGGCTCAATTTCTACTGATATGAAATGTATTAATCTTACTGAAACAGCAAAATAAGTAATTTATCTTACCTTGAAAAAATACAATCCTGAAATTCATATAAAATTATTCGAAGAATAGTTATTTTATAATTTTTTAAAAGATATTTTTACTTAAACAGTTTTTGTTGCTGATCTCATAGAAATAAAATGAGGATAATGAATTAGTTGTTATAGCAAATCAAGCTGCTACGAGTTTTTAGAATGAATGAAAAGTAAGACGCCAGATCCATAATATTTCAGATGGATCGGGAAATATTTTGCTGATATCCATTGGTGGTGAAACTGTCAGATTTTCTAATGTGCAAAATTGCAAATGCGCATTGTGCACATAAATGAGTATCAAATTTTTAATGCATACATAAGCATACATATAAATATAGATGTTCGTGATTATTTACAAAATTAAATTTTTCACATTTTAACACAGAATCAAAATCACATGAAAATGCTGTAAACAAACCTATAAATATATATGTTTTTGATTATTTACACGTTTACATTTTTTCACATTTTTAACACAGAATCACAATCACAGGAAATATGCTGTAAACAAACATATAAATATATATATTCGTGATTATTTACAACATTAAATTTTCCCATGTGAACTAAGAATCAAAATCACATGAAGATGCGGTATAGAAACGCATTAATATATATTTTGTGATTATTTACAAGATTAAATTTTTCCCTTTTAACACAGAATCAAATTCTTTCATAAATTATCTATCATATCATTTTTTAAAAATAAAATCGATATATTATGACGCAACCTGCTTGTGGCACGCAGACCACATTTAAGCACTCCTCCACCAAATATCAGCTTCATGTTAATTTTAATTCTTAATTATTACGTTATGTTAACAATATGTAAGTACTGAAGAAGTTTTTCTATCTTTTTCTGAAACGTTTACCATAATAGACTGCAGATTTTTTTCTTTTTCGAATATGCTGTGGTGAAATGTAACAATTGCTAACTAACAAATATTTTATAACAAAAATTTAATTACATAAGCATGACACTAATTTATCAATTTTAAGAATCGCCTATTTTATCAATGCAACATGTGACTTGCTTATGCAAAAAAATGATGATGGGTAATCTGTTTTTATGAAACACGGTGATGAGTGTGTCTGCTTTATAAAACATAATGATGAGTGACTTGTTTTTACAAATTGATTACGACGAATTTTTGGTGATGATGTGATATGGTTTTACAAAAACATGGGGACGAGCTACCTGGTTTTATAAAAACATGATTGAGTGACTTGTTTTACAAAACATAATGATAAGTGACTTGGTTTTAACAAATTGATTACGACGAATTTTTGGTGATGACGAGTGACGTGTTTTACAAAACATAATGATGAGTGACCTGTTTTTACAAAACATGATAACGAGTGACCTGTTTTTCAAAACATGAGGATGTGTGACCTGTTTTACGAAACATGATGATGAGTGACTTGTTTTTACTAATTGGTGATGACGAGTGACCAGGTTTTACAAAACATGAGATCGATTGACGTGTTTTTTACAAAACAGATAACAAATGACTTCTTATACAAAACATGATGAGTGACCTGTTTTTACAAAGCGTGATGACAATTGACCTGTTTTTAAAAACCATGATAACAAATGACTTTTACAAAACATGAGGATGAGTGATCTGTTTTATAAAACATAATGATGAGTGACTTGTTTTTATTAATTGGGGATGACGAGTGACCAGGTTTTACAAAACGTGAGATCGATTGACGTGTTTTTACAAAACAGATAACAAATGACTTCTTTTACAAAACATGATGAGTGACCTGTTTTTACAAAGCGTGATGACAATTGACCTGTTTTTAAAACCATGATAACAAATGACTTCTTTTTACAAAACATGAGGATGAGTGATCTGTTTTTATAAAACATAATGATGAGTGACTTGTTTTTTTATTAATTGGTGATGACGAGTGACCAGGTTTTACAAAACGTGAGATCGATTGACGTGTTTTTACAAAACAGATAACAAATGACTTCTTTTTACAAAACATGATGAGTGACCTGTTTTTACAAAGCGTGATGACAATTGACCTGTTTTTTAAAACCATGATAACAAATGACTTCTTTTACAAAACATGAGGATGAGTGATCTGTTTTATAAAACATAATGATGAGTGACTTGTTTTTATTAATTGGTGATGACGAGTGACCAGGTTTTACAAAACGTGAGATCGATTGACGTGTTTTTACAAAACAGATAACAAATGACTTCTTTTTACAAAACATGATGAGTGACCTGTTTTTACAAAGCGTGATGACAATTGACCTGTTTTTAAAACCATGATAACAAATGACTTCTTTTACAAAACATGAGGATGAGTGATCTGTTTTATAAAACATAATGATGAGTGACTTGTTTTTATTAATTGGTGATGACGAGTGACCAGGTTTACAAAACGTGAGATCGATTGACGTGTTTTTACAAAACAGATAACAAATGACTTCTTTTTACAAAAACATGATGAGTGACCTGTTTTTACAAAGCGTGATGACAATTGACCTGCTTTAAAACCATGATAACAAATGACTTCTTTTTACAAAACATGAGGATGAGTGATCTGTTTTTATAAAACATAATGATGAGTGACTTGTTTTTTTATTAATTGGTGATGACGAGTGACCAGATTTTACAAAACGTGAGATCGATTGACGTGTTTTTACAAAACAGATAACAAATGACTTCTTTTTACAAAACATGATGAGTGACCTGTTTTTACAAAGCGTGATGACAATTGACCTGTTTTTAAAAACATGATAACAAATGACTTCTTTTTACAAAACATGAGGATGAGAGATCTGTTTTTATAAAAACATAATGATGAGTGACTTGTTTTTACTAATTGGTAATGACGAGTGACCAGGTTTTAGAAAACATGAGATCGATTGACGTGTTTTTACAAAACAGATAACAAATGACTTCTTTTTACAAAACATGATGAGTGACCTGTTTTTACATAGCGTGATGACAATTGACCTGCTTTTAAAAACACGATAACAAGTGGCCTGTTTTGGAAAACATGATGACGAATGATCTGATTTTAAGGAACGTGACATTTTAGAAGAAACTTCTTTAAAATTATTGAGAAATGTTCATTCATTACCAATGATTTCAAAGTAGTCAGCTAAAAAACAAGACATTCGCACCTAAATGAGTTTTATTTATAATTTTTAAATTGAAATTTGTAATTGCATGTTAAGAATCAATTATTGAACTGAGAATTCTAATATTTTTTTTTGAATTAATGTTAGGAGGTTAAAATCTTAGGTTTTTAACTTTATCTACTCCTTTAAGGTTATTCCTTACAGTTTGGGAACTACTGGCTTATATGTAAAACATAAATATTGTTGAAATAATTTTTAATCTTAACAATTTTAAAAATTATTTTAAAGAAAGTAATAAAGTGAGAATGTTAAAAGTTTTAAATCTTTTTCTATGATGATATTACATTTTTTTTTAATTGAGAAATATGTAATATCATCATAAAAAATGTGATATCATAAATTATAATAACGCATTATTCCAAAGTATTTCATTTTCTAGTGAATTTAATATTTTAGTTATTTCACGACTGAATCTGCTAAATATCTTTCTTTTTAGTATGGAATAACTTCAGGTCAAAATTTCCGGTAAATTGAAAACAGCATTTTAAAGTAGATGAGCCTGAAATCAATTAAGATAATAATAATTAAACACTAAGTAACTTTATTAACTGTCAAGGGAATTCATGTCTATGCCAGGAGAAAGAGCGTTAAATCTATAGGCCGAAATGCCCTCACTTTGGTTTTGAAAAGGGAGTGGGATAAATCCAAAGACTGAAAAATCTTTCCGTTAGGCTTAAGGAGGAAAGTGATCAAAATGTGAACACAATCTGGTGGTGTTGGTTTAAAACTGTGTTGGAAAACTTGAGTGCAGTGCAGTAGGTCACCCATGAAATATCTTATGTAACGCTGGATCTGCTGCATCTCAGCCATACAAATGACGAATAAAGTGAAAGAACAACAGTAATTTGTACGTACGTTATAAGTTTTCGTAGACAGCAACATCTAGACTAAAGGCTCGTTCCACAGTTTAGGCGTGAGGCGTTGAAGCGTGAAGCGTTGACCAATCACTAGCCTCACCGCATTCGCCTTAAGCCGGTAGAAATCCACCGCTTTGAGTTGACCAACTTTCAACTTTCAAATGCTTGCCGCGTCATGTGATTTGCAGCCAATAGTGGATTGAGCCAATAGTAGATCTGCCATCTAGTAGAAGTAACTGGAACTTCACCAGGCGTATAGCGATTTCTGACGTTTCGGTGTGAATGGGTCGAAAAATTTTCTACCCTGCCGCGTGACGCATCGCCGCCTCACGCTTCGGTGGGAACGGGCCTTAAGTCAAGAACCCGTGTGATCTCATGTTGTTGTTGTTGTTATCGTGTCCATGGATTTAAAATATTATTATGAAAGTTAGATCAAGTCAAAAGTCTTCACAATAGAGCCCGCCAGAAATGGCGCCGCTTCACTATACACGACTTCTCTTAAGTTGGCTTTGATTGGCACCATACCCAATTGCAAAACATGGGGAGTGAGTGCTGGTCCCTCTAGAATGTTCTTAGGGGTTAGGAAAGCGTTGGGGCAATTTCTGCAGGGGGGATGTATTCCCTGATCTTGTCTGGAAGAATTTTCATCCCTACTAGGAACTACCCCGTATTTTTCGTATCCTATGGAGGAAACCCGGAAAACTCCCGCCAGGTAGTCTGACTAATGAGTCGAGATGCTGAACATCACAAATGCCGTAGTTTCCTCGTTTTGAAACAGTACCTACAACAAAGCCAGCGGATTAAACCTCCACCCTAATGCTCACCAGCAACCCACGTTGCCACTGAGCCCAGTAAGGCTTATTATAAATATATTCGTAAAATGCTATTAATTTGAAATTAAACTCATGCTTTTAACTAATTTGCTTTATATTTATACTATGTATGTAAATCAATTTCCATTTTTATGAGAAAAAAAGCCTTATCAGGATTTTGATGACTTTATGACTTGGTGTTTTTCATTTCCAGCACATGCGCTTATACCCCAGAAATGGATATTATAAAATGTTTATTGCTGACTAAGACCTTTCCATCATCTTTAAGACCGAAATAAATGTTATTTACTATGTATAACTGCAACATATGATATATGCAGCAACAATTTCGACGTTTTTACAGATGGAGGTGATATTTATAAGATCATAAAACAAGTTTAGGGGAAAAAATACCGAACTCGGATCATTTAACAGATTTTTATAGCTTTTCATCAATTATAGGAGAATATTTTCAAATAAAAAGTTTTGTTGACAAATTGTTGCATTTTGTTATATTATAAAATTAAAATTTCAGTCATAATGGATTCATATGCCGAAAATTTCATGATTAGTTTAAATTTATAGTGTTGTAATTTATTGCGTACGTTACAATATTTACTGGCTAGTAGGGATTGGAATATGGGACCAAAAGTTCAATACCGGTATTCGGTATTTTTAGATCTTAATACCGTGATATCGGTATTAATATCAGAAATTTTAGTAAAGAAAGAAAACACAGGTGTTTTTTTTGCAGTTTTATTAGAAAATGTAAATCTCTTAAAAAAATATGTAACTTATAAATTATAACAGTATGTAAAGAATCAAAAAGAAGTAAAAGAATATCTTATTTGTTTAAATCACAAAAAAGTGTAAATATCACTATTCAGTGTGTGGTACTATTACAAATTTTGAAATGTGATCTTAAAAACATAATGCATCAATTGTATTATCATTAAGCCTGGAACTTAATTTTGTGCAAAATTGCTAGCTGTCGAAAACGCTCTTTCAGCATCTACGCTAGTGGGTGGTACTGTTAGCAATGCGCGATATAAGAAAGTTAATAATTCTTGAACATTTTTACATTCTGCAACCATATTATTTTTATCATATAAATAATGAAACCAAGCAGAAGTATTATCAATGGATTTTTATATTCTTTAAAGTTACTCTTATTCATTATTATGGGGTATTGTTTATGAGTATATATATAATGAATCTGAAAAATATTTTGAACTCTAAAGTATGATATGCAAATTCAATGTGAATAACAAACTCTCCATTTTAAAAAATATCGAAATATTACACACTTTCTTCACAACTACAACCTTGTTTTCCCAGATAAGAATTTCTAGTTTTACAGATAAGAATTCACAGACAGAAATAAGAATTTCACATATACGAATTCTTTCACAGATAAGAATTCTAAATTTCTAGTAAATATATTATTTAAACTTGTAAATACTGGTATTACAATTGTACAAATGGATTAAATACCGGTATTCGGTATCCCAGCATACCGGTATTTCAATCCCTACTGGCTAGTGATTTCATGCTTTTTCCCATTTATACCGTGTCATAATCATATTACATAGTGACTGAATGGAATTCCATGAATTTTTTTTTTTAACAGAAAATCGTTGGATGGAGTTGTTCAGTCATTTTCACATCATTAATTCGAATGATGTGACTTTTAATTTAATTTATTGAATATATTTTAGGTCTACTTTGTATTAATGCTCCTATAGAAAGGATATTATTATTATTGAGAATAAATCGAAATAATAAAAAATGCTTCAAATTTAAAAATAAAATTTCATATTTACTTATTTATCATCCTTTTATAACTATTGAGGAAAACTACATCATTTGGGGTTTTTTCAAAAAAAGTAAATTTTAATTTTTCATAATTTAGTACTTGTAATTAATTGTATGAATGAAAGGAAATTATTTTATAGTAAGATCAGTTATTTTAAAGAATCAATTATTTCCTACTTTATTGATTAAAAAATACAGATTCCTAAAGAATGAGTTTTTTTAAATGTTGGAAATTGTTTTTAATAAAAGTAATTTACGAAATCTGTAAATATGCTCATTTAATTGCTTTTTTTCTAAAGGCAATGAGTTTTCTAATTGAAATATAAGATGTTTTGTCAAAATAAACCCAAAACTTTCTTGTTTTCTATAAATAATACGCTAATAACTGCACTTCTTCTTTTTCTTCATTGGCGCAACAGCCCCATGGTGGGCCTAGGCAGTCTGGCTACTGGCAGATTTCAAGACAGCAATACAGATGTTTTTACGAGGTAGGTGTTATGCCCAACGCTCTACAATCATATTAAACAGGATCTACGACTTAAGGCAGATTCCAAATCACTACAAACATCCACGGCACCGCCGGGACACGAGCCCCGTGGCACCGACAGCTAAATTCTAGTCATTCGATCATCAGGCCAAAAGACATTCTAATAATTGAAAATTAACGCATATTTACTCTTTTATTCATAAATTAATTCGCAATTTTCGTTTGAAATAGCAAAACTTATGAAGGGAAAAAAAATATTTCTACAAATATTTCACTGCACGTTAAAAAATATTCTAAAATATGCAAAATATTATATAAAAAATATAATATTTATAAAATATTATATTTCATAAAAATTATTATAAAAATTATTTTTATATAATTACTATATTTTTTATAAATATAATATTAAAAAAATATACAAAATATTATATATATATCTAAATATACAAAATAAATCAACAATAAGCTAAGAATAGTATAGTAGGAGAACATTACTCAAGCCAAAATGTTTCCAAATAGCTTTTAATTTCTATGCTTTTCGAGACGAAAAATGCAGTGAATGATGCCATTAAGATGAATGGATTGGATTAATTGCAATAAATCTCGACTGCCAAACAGTAAATGAATGGAATGATATAATTGGTGAGTGAATGGAAGGATACAAACAGTAAATGGATGGAATGACTTCTCAATCGACGCAGTCCTTGTGACTAAGAGAAGATTAAAGAGCGTTTATTCAACGGCGTAATACTTCCTTCTTCTATCTATTACGACATAATACTTCTTTCTAAGCAATTTAGAATTCTTATTAATACAGGCATTAATGTATGTTTCAATTTTAATATCACCTTCCGGGTAAAAGTGTTACATTTCTTTCAAACTGAAAGAATAATAAATAAATATATCAAAAAATTACATGCTAAGTTAGGAATGAATTGATGAATATTGCGTTGGATTCCACATTAAGGGATCTTGGTACAAATCGAACAAGTTTGAATGTTTATATCTTTCCGGCCTTTGGATTTATCAGAAGTAATCAGACAGCGAACATTAAGTTACTACTGTGGGTGAAGTGAGGCAGAGGTTGTCCATGGTTTTCTCTTTAGATGGGCGATTGGCTATCGCTCTGGCCTTCGGCCCCAGACTTCAGAATAGAAACCTGACGGTGACATGGATGTTTGTTAGGAGTTCGGAATCCACGTTAAACAATAGATTCCAGCCTAATTAGCCTAAAGTGTACAAAAAATGATCGTAGAACGATAAACCAAATCAAACCAAACCCTCTCTTTAGAACATTCTTCTCTAGTGTTAACATAAAATAGGTTAAAATTTTTCTTGTTTCTATTCGAATCCTACAGAAGAACCTTTAAACGTATTTATAATATCCATGAAAACTTTTGATGCGTTTTTTTTTATTTTTAATACTTTTGAATTCTGCAATATAATAAGACTAACCACTAGAACGTTTTAGGGATAACTTTTGCACATTATTAATCAAAATGTAAATTTTAATATCAATCCATAATTTATAGTCGAATATTTGAGCAAGCCTTATCCGTAAAATACACAGCTAGCTCATTACCAAATTATTGAACTTAACTGTTCAAATATTTGCCGTAGATAATGGAAATGTATATGTTCTAATATTAAATATTGTTTGGTCAAATATGTAATAAGACCGAAACTTGATACAGTGGTAATATGATTAATTATTGTATATAATCAAGTTCAAATCTGTCGAGGTCATCAGCTATAAGAATAGAAGAATAGGTGGAGATTTACAGCGTGTGGTGTCTCTCATCGACAATCAGTCTGTTTGGGGAGAGTTTTATGTTATATATGTCATACAACAAGCAAATGTGGAGCATTTCTTCTAAAAGAACTCTTAGAAAGCCCTGTCCCCAATTCATTACCTTTTGGACTGTGCTCGTTCCCACCGAAGCGTTAAGCGTTGAAGATTCACGCGGCAGGCGAGAAAATTTTTCATATAAATGAAAGCATGATGAGGTTCCTTAGAGTTGAAAGTTGGTCGAAGCGGTCAAACCGATTTCAGGAACGCGGTGAGGTTAGTGATTGGTCAACGCTTTCACTCTTCAACGCCTCACGCCTTGGGAATGAAGTGATAATGAAACACGATGCCCTATGAGGTGGTTATATCTGGCCTGTCATGTTGGAAGATAATGAAAAAGGCGGTATAAAGGATGTTCGGATAATACTGCATATACTGTGATATTCAAGAATCCTCACTCGTAGTAAAGTTGCCTATAGAAACATACCACGACGGAAAAGTGTGAAAGAAAGATTTCTTTGCAAAATATTCAATGATTTGAAAATCTTCAACCAATGCAATTTCTACCCATCTGTCAATTCACATGGAATACATTTAAAGGTTTTCAGCTTTCCTCGCACTACAAGATGACTCTAAATGTTGATATGCCTATTCCATATTCAATAGCAAGTTCTGTAACTATTGTAGAGTTAGTTTTAAGTTTTGCCTTTAGAATACAAATTACAGAGGACGTTTTCTGGTCTTCCACGGAGTTCATTTTTAAGCTCGTATCTCCTGATTTGAACATCTCAAACCATCCTCTGACTGTGGATACATTAGTTGCATCAATTGCAATATTAATGGGCTACTTGGATTGCAAAATGTCCAAGCTTATACTCTCTGGAAAAACTTCCTTATTTTTTGAGATTTCATGTTTCTATTTTGCTTAAAATTTGGTAATAATTTTGAAACCTACATGCAAACAAAAATCCAACATTAGAAAGAACATAGAATAAGCAATAAAATAATATATAACACTTTTATTTATCTTAATACTTCTTCTTCATTGGCGCAACAGCCCCATGGCGAGGCCAAGGCCTACTGGCAGATTTCTAAGCAAGAGATAGTTTCTTTTACGGGTGAGTAGTCCGCCCTTTGTCCCAACTACTATCTTAAAGTCATAGTAGATCTGGACCTATGGTTTAAACTGGATTCTGAAGCACTACAAACATCCATGACACAGCCGAATTTTGAAACCGAATCCTGTGACCCCGAGGACCAAAATAACTTAATACTGGTAGTTATATATTTTAGAGAACGTCAACTATTATTAAACCACTTATTTCTTGTGAAATAACTTAATATATGTGGAATATCAATACACATAAAATAAATAAATGCATAAATCGATTAAATTTTAATTATATAGAACATTTCACATGTAAAATAATTCATTACTTTAAGTACTTTTTTCATTGTTTAATAAAACTCGCCAAAAATTACATCCTACTAAATAATTTCTCGTACATTAATATTTATAATATTCAACTGATTACTGCTAATATTAAAAGTTCATTTTATGTGGAATAACTTAATATATGTTGAAGATGAGCACGCATACAAAATAAGTAAACGTATAAAGATAAAACTTCAAATATATATAGAGAATTTCGTAAGTATAAAAATATATCCACTTTACAAATTCCTTTTTTATTGTTTAATAAAACTCCCTCAAAAGTTACAGCCTACAAAATAATCAGTCGTATTTAGAATATTCTACTGGTTACTACTAAAACTAAAACATCATTTCATGCGGAATAACTTAATATATGTGAACTACATAATAATATATATCTTAATATATATGGATTTAATATATGTGAATTACATATGTGGAATGCATAAACTGAGAAATTTTTAATTATATAGAAAATTTCATAAAGTAATACATTGCAATTTTTTTTCATTGTTAAATAAAACTCGCAAACATATGACATATATATTCCTACGATAATTACTGATATTTTCAAGTAACAGAATTTAATTTTGCGTCAACAATTCTACTATATTTAGTTATCCTTCAAAAATTCTTTACTTTTTACTCTTGAGATTTCATATTTATTATAAACCATGCCAAAAATTTTATGTCACCCAATATTTGCAGTTGAAGTAATGAACTGTGCCAAACAAATTGGCCAATGCCAAATTCCACGTATAACTTTAAATGAAAAAAGATGGTTGAATATATGAATCACAAAAGAAAATACAAAACTATTCCCGTTTTAAAAAGGACTTTCAAAATAATGAATGGGGAAAAAAAAATATTAAAAAATAAAAAAAAAAATCAACCCTATGAAGGCAAATGCCATACTCCATTTTAATATTTTTCCTACCATTCAAATTTAAAAAGAAGAACTAAAAATCGAAAACGATTTTTATTTTATTTTGTTATTTTGCGAAGTGAATTGAATACATTTTTTAATTGCTTTTGAAGTCAATTTTTAAATGGCGTATTACTTTTATTTAATTTACATCATTTATTTTTCTCTCCCAAGTATTTTCTGCTGAATTATTTTTTAAAAATTTATTGTTATGATGTTGCATATTTTTAAAAGGAATTATTTATTGAACGAAAAGGAAATCGCTGTAAGTCTTAATTATGGCGGTTTAAAATATTCGAAATAGTTTTCGAAATATCTTGGAAACGTAGCCACAAACTTTATGCAAAAAAGGAATATTTATGAATATTTGGATTTTTAAATAGCGAAATATGTATCAAATTTTAAAGAAATTCTTGATTTGTGAACATGGAAAATATTTACTTTTTCTATAATTAGTAGTTCCTGTTTCAGTTATTTAGAAGACGCATTGTTATGTTTAGATATCGCCATATAGAAAATATATTAGCAGAAAAAAAAAATGTCCCATTAGAAAATTTGAAAATTAAAATATAATACCGAAACATTTTTTTTTTAGAGTTTGTTTCCATGTAATGTTTATTCAAATAGAGTGATAAGTTCATTTCATGAGGAATAACTTAATATGTGTGGACTACATATGTGCCATGCATAAACCAATAAAAAGTTTAATCATAGAGAAAATTTCGAAGTATATAATATATTATTTTGCAAATTACTATTTTCATTGCTTATGGAAACTCAAAAAATTGCTGCCTACTAAATAATTGCTCGTACTTTAAAATTTAGAATATTCTACCGGCATTCAGGCATCTAGCATACAAGCAAATGACATATATATTCCCTAGGATAATTAGACTGAAATATTTTCAAATAACTTAATTTTACTTTTATGCGAACAATTCTACTATATTTAGCTATCCTTCCAAAAAATTCTTTGGGTTTTTACACTTGAGATTTCATACTTATTATATAATCCATGCCTCAAATTCTATGCCATGCAATATTTGCAGCTGAAGTAATAAACTGTGCCAAACAAATTGGCCAGATACCAAATTCCTCGGATAACCTTAAATGAAAAAAAAAAGACGGTTGCAATACATGTTTCTAAAAGAAAATATAAAAACTATTCCCGTTTTTAAAAGACTTTCAAATTAATCAATGGCAAAAAAAAAAAGAAAAAAAAAATCAACCCTATGAAGGCAGATGCCATACTCCATTTTATTATTTTCCTACATTCAAAAAAAAGAAAAAAATTAAAATCGCAAGCGATTTTTATTTTATTTTTGTTATTTTTGAAGTGAATTGAATAGTTCTTTTTTAAAACATTGCTTTTCGAAGTCAACTTTTAAATGGCGTGTAACTTTCATTGTATTTTACATCGTTTATTTTCTAAGCTATGTATATTCTGTGGAATTAATTTTTTAAATTTATTGTTATGATGTTGCATATTTTAAAAGGAAATATTTGTTGACCGAAAAGAAACCGTAGTAAGTCTTAATTACGGCGGTTAATAGTTTTCGAAATAATTTTTTCGAAATATTTTGGAAACGTAACTGCAAGCCTTACGCAAATGTAATGTATGGATATTTGGATTTTTAAACAACGAAATATTTATCAAAATTTTAGTGATTTGTGATCATGGACTTTTTTCTATAATTAATTGTTCCTTTTTCAGATTATTTAGAAGAAATATTGTTATGTGTTTATATTGCCATATAGAAACTATACTAACAGAAAAAACTGTCCATTAAAAATTCGAAAATTGAAATATAATATCGAACAAATTTCTTTCCCATGTAGTGTTTATTCAAATGCAGTGATAAGTATATAATAACTTAATTTATATGGGTTTAATATAAAAAAGTGGACAACATAATAATATATAATTTAATATATATGGACCTAATATATGTGTACTACATAATAATGTATTTATACTGGTTTAATATATGTGGACTACATATGTGGAATTCATAAACTGATAAAATTTTAATTATATAACAAATTTCATAAGTATAATAATATATTCGTTTGCAAATTACTTTTTCAGTGTTTATGTACATTTCGCCAAATTTACAGCCAACTAAATAACCGTTCTTATATTAATATTTAGAATTTTCAACTGACATAATTTTCAAGCCTACAAACATTTGACATATATATATTCAAGTAACAATATTTATTTTTAAGAAAGCAATCCTACTCTATTTAGCTATGCACCAAGAAAATTCCTTAGGTTTTTACTCTTGAGATTTCATATTTCTTATAATCCATGCCTCAAATTCTATGACATGCAATATTTGCAGTTGAGGTAATAAACTGTGCCAAACAAATTGGCCAGATACCAAATTCCTTGGATACCTTAAATGAAAAAAAGACGGTAGAGTTTATGAATTTCAAAAGAAAATACAAAACTATTCCGTTTTAAAAGACTTTCAAAATAATGAATGGGGAAAAAAAAAAAAGAAAAAATGAACCCTATGAAAGCAAATGTCATACTCCTTTTTAGTAATTTTCCTACCATTCAAATTTAAAGAAAAAAGAACTAAAAATTGCAAACGATTTTTTTTTATTTTATTCTTTTATTTTGCGAAGTGAATTGAATAAATTTTTTAAAACATTGCTTTTCAGTCAATTTTAAATAACGTGTTACTTTTATTTTATTTTTACATCATTTTATTTTCACTCCCAAGTATTTTCTGCGGAATTAATTTTTTAAATGTATTGTTATGATGTTGCATATTTTTAAAATGGAATATTTTTGACCGAAAAGAAATCGTTGTAAGTCTTAATTATGGCGGTTAAAAGTATTCGAAATTATTTTCGAAATATGTTGAAAATGCAAGCCCTACGCAAAGAGAAATATTTATGAGTATTTTTTTGATTTTTAAATAATGAAATATTTATTAAAATTTTAAGGAAATTAGTGATTTGTGATTATGGAAAATTTTCATTTTTTTGGACTGGAATTTAGAAGCAATATTGCTATGTTTTGTTATTGCCATATAGAAAATATACTGAGAAAAAAATATCCCATTAGAAAATTCGAAAATTAAAATATAAAACCGAACAATTTTTTAAAAAATTCTTTTTCCATGCATTGTTTATTCAAATGCAGTGATAAAGTTCATTTCATGTGGAATAACTTAATATATGGGAAATATCTTCACGCCCACAAAATAAATAAATGCATTACTACATATAGTTTTAAATATATAGAAATTTGCATAAGTATAATATATTACTTTACCAATTACTTTTTTCATTGTTTAATAAAATTCTCCAAATATTACAAGACTACTTAATTATCAGGTATATTTATATTTAGAATACCCTTCTGGTTACTACAAATACTTAAAAGTCCATTTCAGGTGGAGTAATTTAATATATGTGGACTATATAATAATATATAACTTTATATATATGGACTTAATAAATGTGGAATGCTTAAATCGAGAAGCTTTTAATTATGCAGACAACATCATATTATATTACTTTTTCAATGTTTAATAAAACTCGCCAAAAATTATGTCCTACTAAATAATCGCTCTTATATTAATATTTAGAATATTCTACTGATTACTACTAATACTAAAAGTCCTTTTTATGTGAAATAACTTAATATATGTTGACTATATAATATTATATAACTAATTAATTTATATGGGCTTAATATATGTGGACTACATATGTGGAATGCATAAACAAAAAAAAAGTTTAATTAAATAGAAATTTCATATTATATTACTTTACAAAATGCTTTTTTTCATTGTTTAATAAAACTCGCCAAAAACTCGCCTTAAATAATCGCTCTCCTAAATTAATATTTAGAATATTCTACTGTCCTATTTTGCAAGCATACAAACATATGACACATATATTCCCCTATGATAATTAGAGTGAAATATTTTAAAGTAACAATATTTGTTTTTACGAAAACGATTCTACTATATTTAGCTATGTTCCAAAAAATTCTTTAGGTTTCTGCACTTGAGATTTCATACTTATTTACACTCATGTCCATAAATTAAGCATAATTCAGAATCACACAGAAATTGAACTTTAAAATAAAAATTTCACCTGTAGAATTATCACACACATCTTGAAAAGGAATAGGCAAATTACAGGAAACCACCAGATGGCGGGAATAGTACGTCACAATGACGAGAGTGTAAGAGAGGGGTATATAAGGAATGATGACGAAGAAGTAAAATTTTCACCAAGCGCTTTTAAAAAGCCTTTCAGTGCAATAACCGCATAGTTATGGTACAAAAAGGAAGCATTTGGGTGATTTTTTACGTGGTAGAATTATCGGACGACTGGAATGTGGACGTGCCCAGCTGGAAGTATCCAAGGAACATGGAATCGCCCAGAGTGTCATCTCCAGGCTTTGGCAACGATTCCAAGATGATGGTAATGTGAGTAGATGTTACAGCACAGGTCGCCCCCGAGTTACAACGCCGAATGAGGACCGGTATTTAGCAGTTACTGCCAAAAGAAACAGACGGAGCACAGCCTCAGACCTGTCTCGTCAGCTTTCTTCAGCTACCGGTACGACAGTTTCAAGGCAGACCGTGTACAGACGCTTAGGGCACATTGGTCTATATGCTCGTAGGCCTATCAGATGTGTTCCACTTACCGCAACTCACTGTCGCCTGATTAACCTGGAGTAAGAGAGCATGCATTGTGGACACCGCAACAGTGGTGTGATGTTTTCCGACGAGTCCAGGTTTAGTTTGCAGTCTGATTCTCGCCGGACTTTCATATGCAGAGCGCCAGGTACCCGTTACCATCAAGAGAACACCATTGAACGACACCGTTACGGGGGTGCAGGATGGCTCGTTTGGGGAGGAATTATTCCTGGTTCCAGAACTGACCTACATGTTCAGAGTGTAACGATGACAGGCTACATCTATTGGGATGTCATTCTGGAACAACATATACGTTTGTTTCGGGGCGCCATGGGTGCTGAATTTCTGTTTATGGATGACAACGATCGTCCTCACCGTGCAAACATTGTAGACGAATGCCTTCAATTGGAGGATATCACCCGTATGGATTGGCCAGCATACTCACCGGACTTGAACAATAGAGCATGTGTGGGATATACTTGGCCGACGAATTGCAGCCCGTCAACCCCCTCCCACCTGTCAACCGGAACTTCGGAGGGCATTGCTTGATGAGTGGTGTAATATTCTCCAAGATCAGATTGATAATTTGATACTCAGCATGCCTAGGCGTTGTAATGCCTGTATTGCATCTTCCGGGAGACATACTCCATATTAACCATCATACTAACCTTGTTATACTGTTTTTTGTAAATAGGTTCTTTTTGAAATTTGTCCAGGAGTAAAAATCGCAATTTTTATTAATTATGTCAAACATATAGCATCATTTTTGCTCTGTACCTTTTGTCCAATAAATAGACTTTACAAATAAGTCAAATTTGTTTTGCTTCTGTCTCTTTCATTGCCTGAACTTCATTATCCTTAATTTATGGACATGAGTGTATAATAATCCATTCTTCAAATTCTTTACCATACAATATTAGCATTTGAAGTAATAAACTGTGCCAAACAAATTGGCCAGATAGCAAATTCCTTGGATACCTTAAATGAAAAAGACGGTTGAATATACTTTTCCCAAAAGAAAATACAAAAGTATTCCCGTTTTAAAAGACTTTTAAAATAATGAATGATGCAAAAATAAATAAAAATCTACCCTATGAAGGCAAATGTCCTACTCCATTTTTAATATTTTTCCTACCATTCAAATTTAAAAGAAGAACTAAAAATCGCAAACGATTTTTAAATTTTATTTTGTTATTTTGCGAAGTGAATTGAATAGTTTTTTTAAAACATTGCTTTCCGAAGTCAAATTTTAAATGGCGTGTTACTTTTATTTTATTTTACATCATTTATTTTCTATCCCAAGAATTTTCTGCGGAATTAATTTTTAAATTTATTGTTAAAATGTTGCATATTTTTAAAAGGAAATATTTGTTGATCGCAAAAATATCTTTGTAAGACTTAATTATGGTGGTTTAAAGTATTCGAAATAATTTTTCGAAATATCTTGGATAAGTTACCATAAGCTCTATGCAAAATGAATATTTATGTATAGTTGATTTTAAAATAACGAAATATTTATTAAAATTTAAAGAAATTAGTGATTTGTGATCCTGGAATATTTTTACTTTTTATGTCATTAGTTGTTCCTCTTTTTTAGTAAATAAGAAGAAATATTGTTATGTTTGATATTGCCATAAATAAAATAAATTATCAAAAAAAAATTTCCCATTAGAAAATTCTGAAAATATAATACCGAACAAATTTTTAATTTTTTTTTCATGTAGTAATTCAAATGCAGTGATAAGTACATTTCATGTGGAATAACTTAATATATATGGACTACATAATATATATATAACTAAATAATATATAATTTAATATATGTGGAATGCATAAACCGATAAAATTTTGTTTATGTAAGACATTTCATAATATATTACTTTACAAATTACTTTTCCCTTGTTTAATGAAACTCCAAAAAATTTCTGCCTACTAAATAATCACTCATATATTAATAGTTAAAAATATTCTACTGCTATATTTTTCGAGGATACAAACATATGACGTATATATTCCCTACGATAATTAAACTGAAATATTTTGAAGTAACAATATTTATTTTTAAGAAAACAGTTCTACTATATTTAGCTATCCTTCAAAAATTCTTTAGGGGTTTTACTCTTGAGATTTCATCTTTATTATAATCCATAACTCAAATTCTATGCGACGCAATATTTGCAGTTGAAGTAATAAACTGTGCCAAACAAATTGGCCAGATATCAAATTCTAGGATACCTTAAATGAAAAAAGACGGTTGAATATACTTTTCCCAAAAGAAAATACAAAACTATTCCCGTTTTTAAAAGACTTTCAAAATAATGAATGGGCAAAAAAAAAAAAAAATAAAAAATAAATAAATAAATAAAAATCAACCCTATGTAGACAAATGCCATACTCCATTTTTAGTATTTTTTTTACCATTCAAATTTAAAAGAAGAAGAAGTAAAAATTGCAAGAGGATTTTTTTTTATTTTATTTTGTTATTTTGCGAAGTGAATTGAATGCATTTTTTAAAACATTGCTTTTCGAAATCAAATTTTAAATGGCGTGTTACTTTTATTTTATTTTACATAATTTATTTTCTATCCCAAGTATTTTCTGCGGAATTAATTTTTAAATTTATTGTTATGATGTTGCATATTTTTAAAATGGAATATTTTTTGACCGAAAAGAAATCGTTGTAAGTCTTAATTATGGCGGTTAAAAGTATTCGAAATTATTTTCGAAATATGTTGAAAATGCAAGCCCTACGCAAAAGGAATATTTATGAATATTTTGATTTTTAAATAATGAAATATTTATTAAAATTTTAAGGAAATTAGTGATTTGTGATTATGGAAAATTTTCCTTTTTTTTGGACTGAATTTAGAAGCAATATTGCTATGTTTTGTTATTGCCATATAGAAAATATACTAGCAGAAAAAAATATCCCATTAGAAAATTCGAAAATTAAAATATAAAAACCGAACAATTTTTTAAAATTCTTTTCCATGCATTGTTTATTCAAATGCAGTGATAAGTTCATTTCATGTGGAATAACTTAATATATGGGAAATATCTTCAGGCCCACAAAATAAATAAATGCATTACTACATATAGTTTTAAATATATAGAAAATTGCATAAGTATAATATATTACTTACCAATTACTTTTTTTTTTTCATTGTTTAATAAAATTCGCCAAATATTACAGACTACTTAATTATCGCTACGATAATTAAACTGAAATATTTTGAAGTAACAATATTTGTTTTTACGAAAAACAATTCTACTATATTTAGCTATGTTCCAAAAAAATTCTTTAGTTTTCTACACTTGAGATTTCATACTTATTTATAATAATCCATTCCTCAAATTCTTTTACATTATTAGCATTTGAAGTAATAAACTGTGCCAAACAAATTGGCCAGATACCAAATTCGTTGGATACCTTAAATGAAAAAAAAGACGGTTGAATATACTTTTCCCAAAAGAAAATACAAAAAGTATTCCCGTTTTAAAAGACTTTTTAAAATAATGAATGATGCAAAAATAAATAAAAATCTACCCTATGAAGGCAAATGTCCTACTCCATTTTTTAATATTTTTCCTACCATTCAAATTTAAAAGAATAACTAAAAAATCGCAAACGATTTTTTAAATTTTATTTTGTTATTTTGCGAAGTGAATTGAATAGTTTTTTTTTTTAAAACATTGTTTTCCGAAGTGAAATTTTAAATGGCGTGTTACTTTTATTTTATTTTACATAATTTATTTTCTATCCTAAGAATTTTCTGCGGAATTAATTTTTTAAATTTATTGTTAAAACGTTGCATATTTTTTAAAAAGGAAATATTTGTTGATCGCAAAAATATCTTTGTAAGTCTTGATTATGGTGGTTTTTAAAGTATTCGAAATAATTTTTCGAAATATCTTGGATACGTTACCATAATCTCTATGCAAAAAGGAATATTTATGTATAGTTGGATTTTAAAATAACGAAATATTTATTAAAATTTAATGAAATTAGTGATTTGTGATCCTGGAATATTTTTACTTTTTATGTCATTAGTTGTTCCTCTTTTAGTAAATAAGAAGAAATATTGTTATGTTTGATATTGCCATAAAGAAAATAAATTAGCAGAAAAAATTTCCCATTAGAAAATTCAAAAATATAATACCGAACAAATTTTTTTTTTTTTTTCATGTAGTAATTCAAATGCAGTGATAAGTATATGTCATGTGGAATAACTTAATATATATGGACTACATAATAATATATAACTAAATAATATATAATTTAATATATGTGGACTACATAGTATGTGGAATGCATAAACCGATAAAATTTTGTTTATGTAGGACATTTCATAATATATTACTTTACAAATTACTTTTTTCCTTGTTTAATGAAACTCCAAAAAATTTCTGCCTACTAAATAATCACTCATATATTAATAGTTAGAATATTCTACTGCCTTTTTTTCGAGGATACAAACATATGACGTATATATTCCCTACGATAATTAAACTGAAATATTTTGAAGTAACAATATTCATTTTTAAGAAAACAGTTCTACTATATTTAGCTATCCATCCAAAAATTCTTTAGGGGTTTTACTCTTGAGATTTCATATTTATTATAATTCATAACTCAAATTCTATGCGACGCAATATTTGCAGTTGAAGTAATAAATTGTGCCAAACAAATTGGCCAGATACCAAATTCCTAGGATACCCTAAATGAAAAAAGACGGTTGAATATACTTTTCCCAAAAGAAAATACAAAACTATTCCCGTTTTTAAAAGACTTTCAAAATAATGAATGGGCAAAAAAAATAAATAAATAAATAAATAAATAAAAATCAACCCTATGTAGGCAAATGCCATACTCCATTTTTAGTATTTTTTTACCATTCAAATTTAAAAGAAGAAGAAGTAAAAATTGCAGAGGATTTTTTTTATTTTATTTTGTTATTTTGCGAAGTGAATTGAATGCATTTTTTAAAACATTGCTTTTCGAAATCAAATTTTAAATGGCGTGTTACTTTTATTTTATTTTCAATCATTTATTTTCTATCCCAAGTATTTTCTGCGGAATTAATTTTCTAAATTAATTGTTATGATGTTGCATATTTTTAAAATGGAATATTTGTTGACTGAAAAGAAAGCTCAGTAAGTCTTAATTATGGCGGTTTAAAGTATTCGAAATTATTTTTCGCAATGTCTTGGAAACGTAACCGCAAGTCCTGCGCAAAAGAAATGTATGTATATTTGGGTTTTTAAGTAACAAAATATGTAACAAAAATTTAAAGGAATATTTTTCTTTTTATATGAATAGTTGTTCTTTTTCAGTTATTTAGAAGAAGTATTGTGACGTTTTGATATTGCCATATCGAAAATATATTAGCAGTAAAAACATTTAAATTAAACATTAGAAAATTTTTGTTTTAAACATTAGAAAATTTGGGTATTTTAAATATAATTACGAACAAAATTTTGTAATTTTTCTCGATATAGTGTTTATTCAAATGCAGTGACAAATTATAATCAGTTTTAAAGCGCTGAAATGTATCTATTATAAATGATATTTTTTTAATATTTAATTACAATTAATATAGCTAGGTCTTAGGCTGAAATCCGTATTTCTATTTTATAATGTACAATAAAAATTGACTTGGGGCACAGAGGTAACATGCGCAACTAACGTTCGGAAGGGCTGAGATTCGAATCCACTGATGGTGGATCAGCCTGTTGCAGTAGCTACTTTTAGAAATAAGAGGAGAATTATTGGAAATGGTGATAATATGTGTAACAAAAGTATATATATATATATAGAACCCGGCATACATCCTGCCAAAAAAATGTGTTGTAGAAAATTACATAGCGCTAATATATTCTCCATGTTCCAATATATATGCATACTAATTTTCATGGATATCGTTTGAACGGTATATAAGATGAAATGCTGCAGCACCCATCTGGTGGCAAGTAACAATAAAGAATTTAAATACTCGAATACATATTATTATAAATTTTTATTAGCAATTGGTGGAACGTTATACAGCAAAACCATTTCGTGGCGGGTTACAAAAAAGGGGATAGCATAAAAACATTCTCCATGTTTTGTCAAACACACACAAAACATTTAATCAAAATCGGTCCAGCCGTTTAGGAGGAGCTCAGTGACAAACACACGCACACGTACAGAAGAATTATATATATATATATATGCGGAAGCTGCTGCAACTTGAATTGGTAAATCAGGCATTTTATAATGGAAATTGAAAAGTCGTGATTTTTTACTTAGATTATTTAATTTGGATACTTAAAATATTTAGCTGTGGATATGCTCCAGTAAACGACGGCAGAATGAAAAGCTATGTCCACTGCGCCAATAATATCATAAACGAATCTCCCAAAGTGGTCTGGTCTCCCAAAGTGGTTAATATCTTGCAGGGGAGAAAGATGGCAGCCATAAAGTTGCGATAAATTATGGCATTATTACATTATATACAGTTACAAGTGATTGTTACTAGAAAATGCGATAATAAGTCTTATCGGGATCAATGTAGCAAATGAACCTGTTAGTTATAGGTGTGGAATCCAGGAAGAACAAAACAGGTGCTGTTGTATACAAGGTATAGTATGTCATAAATTTGTGTAAAAATTCATAATAAAAGAATTAATGCTCGGAAAAAATTTCAGTTTGCACGAATATGATAAGGACATTGGATGAGCTTCTATTAGCTACACTCTCCCTATATATCTTGTTCAAATTTTCAATCGTTAATATTCATCCACTACAAGTTCAAATTCATTTTTTTTGAGCTTGTAGTGGATGACACTGATGTTAATACAGTTTTTTCAAATATTAATTCTGTAATTAAATTTAATTAATTAATTTTAGTTTTCTTTTAGATTTAAGTTGCCTGTATCTACCAATTGATGGCGCGACATAAATAAAAAAAAATGAATTAAAATTATTTATAAAGGACTTCCTGTAATATAGTGAAAAAAAAAGTAGGAATTGATTAAAAAATTATTTTTATATTACTTGTTTCATGTATAAAAAAATAATTCCAAAAGTAATTGAATGAGGGTGATAATGAGGATCTTTTATGCATCTCATTATACGAGCTATAATGAGTTGTTTTATGCAAATAGAGTTTGTAATAAAACACTTGGGTAGAAATGGATTAATCATTGTAAGTAATCGGAATGGTAATGGTGGTAAGTAATTGTTTTTATTCGTCATTGTAGTTGCGTTTGAATTGCAGTGACATGCAGGATGTACCCTGCCCCGTTTTGCACATAAAGTCAAGACGTTGCTGTTGGATACTTTCAGTAAGCATCAAGTAATAAGTCAAGGTTGTAACTTTAAGTGGCTTTCACGATCCCCAGACATGACCTTGGCAGATATTTGATTGTGAGGATACTTAACGTCTAGTATTACCCAGACTTTTAAGTGTCCTTCTACAGTCGGTGGCATTAATGCTGATGTGCTAGAGTCACCTGAAATAGGCGAAGTGACACACCTCACTGGCCTAATACCTTGTGGTAGTAGTCATGTTGAACTTGTTTTACATTAAAATAAATGTACAATTTCATGATTTGTTATCTGTTTGTGTTTGCCGGATTTGCATAAATGACTCAGTATGACATAAAAGCCCTCTTTTTTTTTGGAAATTTTTGTTATAGATAGAAAAAAATACATTGTCATCCTGATCCTATTCGAGCAACCAATTTTTTTTTTTTCCGAACATTACATATTTTATTATGAATTAAATTATAATTATCTCTTCTCTCTTTATATATATATATATTTTAGTAAGGACCCACCAGGTCTTCCTATAATTAATTATAAAACGAATGGGCATAGTTCAAGCTTGATAGATTTGGGCATTGTTGAAGCTTGATTTTTCAAGGATTTATTGAACTTTACGTTAGACAGTGAACATTAAATATTTTTCCGCCAGTTATACTTTGGAGTTAATAATAGAGGAGGGAGAAATAGAAAATGGAGTGTGTGTGGTGTGGAGTGAAGAGTTCTAGGCAGTTCGGAGGGTACAAAGAACGAACTGGCTTAAACAAATCTTGTTTTAAGATGATCTTGTAAAATATTTGTTACATAATTATGTTCTGTGTGTTATGGGTTGCAATTGGGCAGTGTTGTCTTCTGCAAATTTTAATTATTTAATTAAACAAAATGTTTAAATAGATAAAGATTTTGTTTAATTTTTGAAGAAACAATTCAGTTTCAAATATGAAACAACACTGAAGGAAGACAACACGCATATATGGCCTTAACTTTGTACTTATTTAACGTAATCTAATTTCCGAAACAATACGCTTGGTTCGAAACACTGATGATATCAAACTGAAATCTTCCCCTTCTATGCCAGAATCACATGTCTGTCTACACAAAATAGCTGTGGACATTTGATATATTTAGGTTGGAATGTCCTTGAAATGCCCCTGAAACTTTCGGAGAAATAAGTTTTATTGGTCCAATATGGATGTTTTACATGTCTCCCATTATATCCTATGTAACGCTGAATATGCTACATTTCTACTGTTCTAGTGACGAATGACTTCAGATCAAAGTGGTTAGTCTCCGAAAACTGCAGAAACATTTGCTGGTGATTTCAAAATTTTATTAAGATACTTTTATAATGTGTATTAAAAAATTATTAAAATTATTTTCAGCATTAATTTCACTTTAAGACATTAAGTATTTCATTTATGGCATGTTTGCTATGAATAATTCTCACATAATACTATCAATAATTCTTACATATTACTATAAATAATTATTCATACATTTAACATCATTTTATCATATGTTTAAAAATCTATACGATAGAAATAATATTTGTTTCTGGCTTTAAAAGGAGGGAAATTAAATATTTCTATTTAAAGTAACTCAAAACTAGAAATATTGTATTGAGCAATATTGCACTGTCTTTACATATTGTTACAACGAATGAATTTTACATCTAGACCAAAACCGCGAAAGAGACAAATATATTATTCATCAAATTCAAAAAATAAAACAATGCCCCGATTTCAAAACTGAATTTTGAAAACTTAACTGAAAGCATAAAAAAAAGCGTTTCGATTATTTTACCAGCAGATGGAATAAAATTTCAACGGAATTCCCTTACAAACCATTGTGTCCAATTTAATTTCGTAACTGTAACAAACAGTTTTTTTCTAAGTGCATTGTGTGCTGATGTTACAAACAGTTTGTCGCTAGTTTTACATAAATCCTTTTGAGAACATTCAAGAACATTTTACCATTGAACGAGTTACCAAGAACGTTGAACGAATTTGCAATTCATTTCCCGTTAAAATATTCGTGAAAAATGTATTTTGTCCTGTTATTTCATATTCGTTTCCAGTTAACTGGTTTCAAGCAATTTAAAAATAAATTAGTTTGTCCTTTTTTGCTAGTATTTAATTAACTTATTTATCAATTATGAAATTTCACGTTATAATAATTTTAACTTTAAATGTTTGTGACACGTTAAGAAAACTGTTGTTTTCCGACAAACAGATGGGATGATTCATTTTAATAGCACTTTTCTTTTGTTTAGTATTAATGATAAATTTTGGAGTTCAAAAAAGAAACACTGCAGTCATTCTTTCACTGTAATGTGCTGGTTGGGCAACTAGATTGTAACTGAATGTGGTTGGGTGGAGATACTTGAATTTCAGGTTTGTGAATTCAGAGCTTTATTGAAACACGCACAAACACTGCACTCATACAATTAGAGATTAAAATAATATATATTTTAAACAGTTAAAGACAAATAATTATAAATTGGTGGAAGGAATCCACTTCTAAGCCGAAAACAATATAATAGGCTATGCGCAGGGTGCGCAAAATATACTTCCTCTCTGGGGAAGAATCTATAGGCCAGCTAATGCGCCGGGATACGCTAAATATATATGTTTTTTTATTATTTATTAATGAAAGCTTTGAAAAACTGTTTTATAAAAAATGATTACTCGATAAAAGCAATATGAAAAAAATATTTTAACCGGAAAAGAAATTAAATTCGGAAGTACACAAATATTTTTTCTTATTTCTACAGAAAAAAGTTATAAACAAAAAATCTGTTTAGAAAATAGGTGCATTGACAATCTGGAAAAAACCTTTCGTATAACTAAAATGACTTCAAAGATGCACGATATAATAAAGCAAACAATATTAGGAATCCAAAATGCCACCAATCAAAAGTAAACCCAAGAAAAACCAAAAATAAAACAATAAATAACTTCACCTAATTTATAATTTAGATCATTATTTAAACTAAATTCATTATAATAATAATATCGTTAACGACAGCACGACAGAAAACATTCTTTTAATGAAACAAATGATTGAACATTTTCAACTTTTAAATACAATCACTTCTCTTACTTTCAGAATAACAAACAAGCAACCAAACGATTTTCTGTTCGAATTATATTTCGCAAATATCGTCTTTCAGCGACTAGTCACGATTTGAAGACTTTTCTTTCTTTCCTTTGTGATCAATACCAGTTTACGGATGAAGCACGGTGCATTCCAATTAATATTTGATTCGCTGATCACAAGTGTCTGGCGATTTTTCCCTACAGACCGGAGAGCGTTTTCAGTCAATTCCTTGCCAAAGCTTTTGCCCGTCAGACCATGAATATTTGAATCCGAAGTTGCTAGTTTAACAGCTTCTGTTTCTGAGACAGCACGCCTGAATCTTTGAAACTGATGCATCTAGGATAATAGGGAAGCGGTTTTACTTAAAAACTGACTAGACTTTCGTTCAAAAGGTATTTAAGTTATTTATGATACGTAAATAAGCTGATATCATTTTACTGTTAGCTATATGAAGCATAGTAGAGTTGAATTGTTTGTATATGAAATATTTTTTTTATCAAGAGTTTGATAGATGTATAGCAGTTGCATAGTTTTACGCAGTATATACAATAGAAAACTTAACCTATATTTTGGCTCCAATGATTTGGAACGAAGACTTGCAATATGGCATTTATGAAGAATCCAATGGAAAATTATGCATCAGATAATGGAAAATTATGCATCAGATAATGGAAAATTATTCATCAGATAATGGAAAATGCTATTTCTTTCTTATGCCGAGCTATTTATCTGATATTCTTCGCTACGAGCATGGCAGGCGTAGAAAATTCAACATTACCCAGCACGTACATAAAAACTGAACCTATTTTTTTCCCTCAACGATTTGGAACGAAGACATCCAGTATGTCATTTGGAAGGAATCCAATGGAAGATTATATATTGGATAATGTGAAATCATATAAATGATGTTACTTTACTATGCGCAGCTATTTATCTGACATTCTTCCTACTGGCATGTATAGATATAGCAAATTCAACGTTTCCCCAGTATACAGAATGCAAAGATGAACCTTAATTTGAATTAATTTTAAGCAGAAAAAAAAAAAACAAATGTAAGCAAAAAATGTTTAAAAATTAGCTGCGTTGCAAGTCTGAAAACATCTTTCGTATAACTAAAATGACATTAAAGATGCACATTATAATAAAACAAACTATATTAGGAACACAAAAATGGCACCACTCAAAATCAATCGCAATAAAAAACCAAAAGATAGAAGTTAACTAGTTTCACCTAATTTATAATTTAAACCATTATTTAAACTATTATTACTCTCACTATTATTACACAATTATTATACTTATCACTATTATTATATCACTATTATTATACTCACTATTATCATACTTACACAAACTATTATTATCATTATTTACTCTCATTAACAGTAGCGCGACAGAAAACGTTCTTTGAATGAAACAAATGCATGAACATTTTCAACTTTAAACACAATCACTTCTCTTTCTTTCAGAATAACAAACAGACAACCAAACGATTTTCTGTTCGAATTTATACTTCGGCGATTAGTCACGATTTTAAGACTTTTCTTTCTTTCCCTTTGTGATCAATACCAGTTTACGGATAAAGCACAGTGCATTCCAATTAATATTTGATTCGCTGATCACAAGTGTCTGGAGATTTTCCCAACAGACCGGAGCGTTTTCAGTTAATTTCTTTGCAAAGCTTCTCCCGTCAGACCATAAATATTTGAATACGAAGCTGCTGTTTCTGAGACAAAACACACGAATCTTTGAGAAGCAGGCTTGCTTAAAACCTCTAGAATTTTGTTTAAAAGGTATTTAAACTATTTATGATACGTAAGTAAGCTGATATTAGAGAGTTTTTGCATACCTTATTTTAATCGTCCGGTATTTTTTCTTCATAGCGCGCATGCTCATAGGAAATTGTCCGTGCGTATCTGTACCGTATGTTTCCTATGAGCATGCACTAGGGAGAAAAAATACCCTCTATTATTTCACTTTTCTTTATGTGAATCAAAGTAGAGTTGAATTATTTGTGTATGCAATTTTTTAACACTTTTCTTTGGGGTATCTTGCGGCCTGGGGGCCAATCGCACTTTCCTTTTTGGTACTACAGGCTTTAGGTTGAAATCGTGGCGGTGGCATGGTTATGTGTTCGTGGTGTCGGAGTCCACGTTAAACCGTAGGTCCCGGTCAAATTAAAGTGGGCACAAGATGACTGTAGAGTGAGAAACCAAACCAATTGTGGATATCTTTTTTTTTTGTAAAAAAGATAATTCTGGATTTCAATACTTTTATCTGAGATTTTTATTCAGACCATGATAGATGCTCAGCAGATTCAACATTACGTAGTATGTACAATAGAAAACTGAACCTATATTTTGGTCACAACGATTTTGAAAGAACACATCCAGTATGCCATTTGGAAGGAATGACATGGAAGAATATGCATCGGGTAATGGAAAATCCTATTGCTTTCCTATGTTGTGCTATTTATCTGACATTCTTCGCTACCAGCATCACAGATGTAGCAAATTCAACATTACTCAGTATACACTTCTTTGAAGATATCCTTTTTTTTGTAAACTGATAATTCTTGATTTCAGAATTTTTATTTGAGATTTTTTTATCAAGAGCATGATAGATGTATAGCAGTTTCAACATTACCCAGTTTATCAATAGAATATTGAACCTATGTTTTTTTCACAACGTATTTGAACTAATACATCCGGTATGACATTTGGGAGGAATCCAATGAAAGATTATTCATCGGATAATGGAAAATTTTATTGTTTTCCTGTGCGAGCTATTTATTTAACATTCTTCATGAGAAGCATAATAGATGCAGCAAATTCAACGCTACCCAGTATACACAACGGAAAGAAGAACCTTAATTTTTCTCACTGCAAACACATTAAAATGGATACCTACAGAGATGACAAGAACAGCATACAACGAAAAGGCGTTTTGACCTACGGAGTCATCATACCCATTCCCAATAAGTGCACTGAAACATTATGTTCAATTGTTGGATTTTTACTAAAACGCGGAAAACCAACACTAGGTCGCTAAGGCCCTTTTTTTGAAAAATGCAATTTTATAATTTGTAATTTTCGCTAATTTAGGAATAAAACAATTCATTCAAATTTACATTTGTATTCACGGATCACAAGAGATTTTGAGAATATTCAAGACCGACCAACCAGTGGAGAAAAATCAATTCTTTACTGCCATCACTGGTCAAACGCAAGTTAGCTTAAAAGAGGAGCAGGCCACCAGTGAAAGGTTTCAATCCGCTGATGGTATGCTTTGCAGTTGCTGCTTTGAGAAACAAGAGATTCGGTGGCGATTGTCGCAATAATATTATTGTGTAATTTTCCATGGCCAAATCGCAAAAATAGGGGTCGTTGGGATTTGGCGACTTTTTGTAGCAACAACTGAGCGATAAGTAGCTAAATGTGGTTAAACCAAATTATCGTAGTGCTTGTAATTCCTTCACTTACAATCACAACCCTTCACTAGGTGACCCTTCACAGCCCTTCCTTTGGCGAAAATAATTTTGAAGCAAAATCCCAGTGGCTTCTATTTAGCAATTTTGACTTTGCAGGTTTTCTCTTAAGACATTCAAATAAGGGATATTTCTAAAATCTCATTAAGCTTTTACAACCATTAGCAAATGCGGATTATCGCAATAATTTAATTGTGTAATTTTCCATGGGCCAAATCGCAAAATAGGGGTCGTTGGGATTTGGCGACTTTTTTTTTTAGCAACAACTGAGCGATAAGTAGCCAAATGTGGTTAAACCAAATTCTCGTAATGTTTGTAATTCTCTTCACTTACAATCACAACCCTTCCTTTGGCGAAAATAATTTTTGAAGCCAAATCCCAGCGGCTTCTATTTAGCAATTTTGACTTTGCAGGTTTTCTCTTTAGACATTCAAATAAGGGATTTTTATTTCTAAAAATCTCATTAAGCTTTTTTGCAACCATTAGCAAATGCGGTTTACTATGCGTAACGACATTCTTTAAATTAAAAAAAAAAAAAAACATTTATTTGCTGTCAGCTTGTTGGAATCGTTGGATATTTTGGTAGAAAAAAGCATTTAAATAATTTTCAGTAAACAAATCTTTCAACATCATTTGTCGATCAATGAACAACAAAGGTGAAATGTTGATTTTGGAAACAAATGTTTACTTTCAGTGTTTACTTACTTTCGTAGAAATCGTTTTGTCGAAAATTTTTAATAGTTTGGCTTGTTCATTTCTGTATTTGGTCGGCAAAAATTAAAAAGAGTTGAATATAAATTCGAAGTTAATTGTTTTATTGTAGACGTTACTTTGAAAATCTTTAATGTTTTTGTGTTTGTTTAGCTTTCGATCAATCAAATACAATAAAAAATTAATTAAATTATTTACACACAGGTAATTATATAGATTGCGTGTAGAATTTACAGATGCTAATTTTAACATTAAAATATATTATGTATTTGGTTAATTTAAACTCACATTTCATTTCTCTTTCGAAAATGTTAGGGAAATTTTCAAAACATGTGAGTGACAATTATTTCTGTACTTATCCGTGTGATTCACTAAAATTAAATACAATATTTTTTTAAAATGACTTTAATATATTTGATACATATACACGTTAGCAACCATGTACGACGTACGTGTAAAACTGTTACATATATGAACATTCCATTGAACATAACATGAGTAAGCAAAAATACTGCGAATCTTTCTGACTCATGACACATAATTTGAAATTAAGATTGCTCAATTATTTTACATTATTCACAAAATATTGAACACCTTTTATGCATTTATCGTTATCAAGTATATAGCTCAAAAATTGTTGATGAAAAAATCACACATATGATTTAATATCAAAAAAAGTAGAGCGTGTGATAAGAGATTAAAAATTTCATAATATTAGAAGGACAAATTCAAGTAGCTGCATGGCACCGTGCGCAGATAGCAAGCAGATGGGTTCAGGTAAGAATACGCTGGGTTTGTCTATTGTAGATGTTTCTTTCAGAAATAAGGAACTCAATAGCGACTTATATGATAACGTATGAAAGCTTTTCGCTTCGCTGGCCAGACTACTTAATGGGAGTTCTCTGATTTTTCTCCTATACGACATACAAAAGTGGGATAGGCAATTGCTCTTTCCGATGTTAGATACTTTGTTCGTTGCCCCTATTGCTGATGTACAACAACAAAAAAAGGAAACAAAAAGCACACATTTTTAAAGTCAAACACAGGTTGTAATGTTTTGTCTAATCCTCAGTGTTCTGCTTGAGTAGTCCTACCACTACAAACATCCATGGTACCGCCAGTATTCGAACCCGATACCTGTGGTACATTTCGAACCACTAACAAACATCTATGTCAACGCCAGGATTTGAACCTACAGTCTGTGGTACCAAAGGCCAGAGCGCTAGCCAATTGGCCATCAGGCCGTCACTACAAAATAATAAAATTATTAAAGTACGAAATTTAAAAAGAAAAATAAATTTTAATATTATTTATTTTGAAATTGTTTCACAGCTTTTAAGGTTAAATAATAAACAAGGATTTTTTTTTTTGAGATTTAAAAAAGAATTTATTAAAAAAATTCTTATGTGTTATTTTTAAAAGTAAAGGAGCAGAAAAATGCCACATTTTTTGTTTATGTAAATTCTAACCTAAAACCTTTTTTACTAGACTATTACAAGACTATCTTGTTTTACTTCAATAATAATAATAAAAAAATCCAATCTTATCTGGTGACCGGTACCAAAGGTCAGAGTGATAGCCAATTGGTCATCAGGTCGGCACCAAAGCATAATAAAAAAGAATTATCAAAATATTAAAGTATGAAATTCAAAACGGAAAAATAAGTTTTGGCATTATTTATTTTGAAAGTATATCACAGCTTTTAAAGTTTTAATAATAAACGAGAAATTTCTTTTGAGATTTAAAAAAAATAATTTATAAAAAAAAAAAGTATGTGTTGTTATAAAAATTAAAGGAACAGAAAAATGTCACATTTTTATGTTTATGTAAATTCTAGCCCAAAATCTTTTTACTAAACTATTCCAAAATTATCTTGCTTTTACTTTAATAAAAAAATTCAAATCTGTCTTAAGATTCAGAGCGAAAGCACACGTGACAAAAAAAAAAAATGACATACTAAGTCTACTCGGTACATAAAAAAAAAGTTGTAGAAAAACCCTAAGATTTACACATTGACTTAAACCAGTATCTTTTTTATTTTAAGCATAATAATTCGCCTTTTTTCCCCATTGTGGTTTTGAGGATAATAACTTTTACCAAGACAACACACAAGTAAATTTGCACTGCGAATATGTATTACTCGCTTCAATGTTAAGTTCACCTGTTCGGAGTTCTAGAAAATAGCGGCTGGCTCGCCATTTTTCAAGACCGTGTTCTATCGCGTGAAAAATGAGCTCCCAGAAGATGAAAATGTCTTTTTTGAGGACATAAATCTCATTATAGTGTGGTGCACTTGAATAAACACCCATGTCGGGTTCCTCTTATGTGACGCTGTCAACCTTGCAGTTTGGCTGGCATAATACGTATGAGTGATGGCGAGTCGAAGGTTTGAGTGCAAGCTCATAGCGTTTTTGCAATAGTAAGAGATTTTTGAAATGCTGTGAAGTAGATGCTTGCATGTGATGGTTCTGTATGGATTTACAGATTTAGGCAGACAGTTGAGAAAGTGTTTTGTCTGCAAAATACGTAATCTTAAATTATTATTCTTTGATTTAATAATATTATGCATGTGGATGATGATATGTGGTAATATTTTACAATATGAATGAGCTTATGTCCAGATAGGATTTGATTGCAATGATTTAAAAGAATTGATTGTTGGATTGATGGTTTTTGGACTTGATTTAAAATAATTGATTGTTGGATTGATAGTGTTTGGATTTGATTTAAAATAATTGATTGTTGGATTGATGGTTGTTGGATTTGATTTAAAATAATTGATTGATGACAGATATTTGAAGACATCTGAAAATTTCAAGGAAATTTCTGCTTTCCCAATTAGACAAGTTAGTATCAGAAATCAGTACATGAATTCGAGATAAAAACTGGAAGATGTTTTGCTTATTAAATGTGATTTAAACATTTATTTTTGAAGATTCTAATGTATTTATGCCGATTACGAATTCAAACTATATTGCTTTTTTGAAGTTTTTTGGTTTTGAATGGATTTACAGATTTAGACAGACAGTTGAGAGAGTGTTTTGTCTGCCAAACTCGTGATCTTAAATTATTATTCTTTGGATTTAATAATATTATGCATGTGGATGATAATATGCATCGTCTGTGAATTTAATAATAAGATTGCGCTTATGTCCAAATACAGAATATCTGTCAGATTTGATTTAAAATAATTAATTGTGGTAGGATGCAAAATATTTGAAGACATCTGAAAACTTCAAGGAAACTTCAGCTTTTCAATTAGACGAACTGAACAAGTTAATATCAGGAATTGGAGAATTAAGTACATGAACAGCTATTTCCGAAATTGTGTACATGAATTGAAGATAAACGTTTGAAGATGTATTGTTTATTAAATGTGATTTAAATATTTATTTTTGAAGTTTCTGATATATTTATGCGGATTACCAATTCAAACTTTATTGCTTTTTGAAATGGTATGGTAAAAATCAAATTGTGGTATGACAATGAAAAAATGAAGGTGCTGGAATATGCCAGAAAAAAATAATAATTTTTTGAATAATTTAACTGAATGAGATTGTAAATTTGTGCATCTCAATAAATTTATAGCATTGAGATGAAAAATATACGAAGAAATACTATTTACAGCATTTGAGAACTATTACATACATTTTTGCTGAAAATTTAGAAAAGTAGTGCCTTTTGAGTTAGTTAAGAAAATTATATTTATGAAAGAAAGTATGCTAATTAAGCAATACAAAATTAAAGTGAATAATATTGCGATATTTATAATTTTGCAACTTAATCAAAACTCGCAGATACATCCTTAAACCAGTAGGTATTTTGAATATAGGAAAAAGATCAAGGTAAATATCAAACACATTCGATGTCAAAAGATATACATCACGTCATCTATCTCTGATGCCTAAAGATATGCATCTTTATTAGAACTCGATTTGCTATTTCCTGAAATATTTGATGATCATGAAGATATGCAATTTTGTAAAATATTTATGAATCAGCAAAATAAAACAGCTGGAATGATAGTAATAAAAAAAAAACCATCAAATGATTCAAGTCGAAAAATGTCATTCAGCACAACTCACCTAATTGCACACCTTTACTAAGATATTTGACTATAAAATATCACCAGAAAACCTTCAATTACTTTACGTTACGAACCATTTTTGGATTATGTCAGCTTTAAATCACGCTGAAATACTCGATGTAAGTGGGTTAGGAAAGATGCTCCTTATAAAACACTACTTTTAAAAAAGAGTACTTGTACACTTCGGAATTTTTGAAGGACTTTAGATCGTATCCGCCATAAGTCTGCAATGTATCGGAAACAATTTCATTTGGATTTAACAGCTATTAGCTGTTTTATAATATGTACTGTAAAGTGCTTCAAAAATCGGCAATATGTCCTGAAATGGTTATAGATCTGATTACAATGAATAATCAAAGACCATTGTATTGGAAGAACCCTCTCCCCTTGAAAAATCCCGGCACCCCCTCGCCTGCCACGATTTGGTCTGGCGGACAGGGCCTTTTCGAATGTGCAATGACCAGCGTCGAACCGGCCAAAAACCGGCAACACCAAAATTTGAACCAAAAACTCCATTGAATATGAAAACAAGCGACAGCAATGACAGTGGCATTGAGTTTACATCTAGTGTTTGTTCATCAAGAGCATCTAAAGGAAAGGCTTTATTTCAATCTGCAACAATGTTGTTGGCTTGCTACATGAGGGTGAGTAATGTTATTTTATAACTAAGCATACCCTAAAATGAAAATTGTGTATAGTTGAATCCAAAAAAAGCTTTTTATGATGTCAGAATCTTTTACGTAAATCGTAACATTAATTTATTGAGAGTTTAGTTAATACTAACTCTTAGAGAGTGGTTTCATATAAGAATTAACATTAATTAACATAGTCGAAATTCTTTTCAATTAGCGATCGTTGTTTTTCGAGATTTGATTGTGAGATTTTCTTTTGTAAATGATGCTGGTTATACTTATAATCTTAATTACGAGATTTATTTAATCCAATTTTTAACTGATTTATTAAATTTCGGTAGTGTTATCCATTTAACAGTTAAATTAATGTTAAATTAGCAATTTGATATTATAAATTATTTGATTTTAGTAATTTGTTTTTGCTTTAAAATGTTTTTTATGTTAATAAATGTTTTTAATATTAAGTGCTTAAATGCTAAATTTCAAATGTTACATTTTAGATGCTAAACTTTAATGTTTCAATGTTTAATTTTTTTTTAAATGCTTTTTATATTTTTTAAGTTTTTAAAACGCTTTTTTTATGTTTTTTTTATCTACGTTAAGTTTTATGAACTTCTTGCTCTCAAGAAGCGACAATTAAAAAATTAAACATGACAATTGACATGAGATTGGCAATGACCTAAACATATTCAAGCATAAAAAAAACTGACTTAGACAAAACGTGTGTTCATCCCATTGAGGTTTGAATTTAGATTTAATGATACCAATTTGCTATTTACTGAATAAGTAATTATACTAAAAATATCCTATATATTAATTATAATAAATTTAAATTTCAAAAGGAGCAACCAGAAATTATAAAAATATATCTAAAAAATATCTAATAATCCTTCTGCATATTTTGTCATAATTCTCTTTTCTTAGCAATTCATACCCAAATATTTCAAAAACGATATTTTATTAAAAGTAAATTGATTTAATTTAAATTGTTTTATTATAATGACTTTATTTTTAAGTCTAAAATTTCTGATCGAAAATTAATAAAAAATAATCTAAATTCATCAATAAAAATGAAATTTGAATATATAAAGCCATTACATTGCTGTAGACTTATAAACTTTAAATTAATTACGTTTTAAAAATGAAGTTTTATATTGCAATTTGAACTCCCTGAAATGTTAACCAAGAGTTCTAGGTAATTAAATATTACTTGATAGTATGATTTTTGTTACAAATTAATCGAAATTATATCGAATAAATCGAAAATATTTTATTTTATTTATAATTATTATCTATCTTATTATTTACATTTTAAAGATTCTAATTGAAAATATTAGAAGCAATTATAAATTTCATATTTAATTTTGCTCTAAATCAACAAATAAAAACTCTAAGTTTTTTTAAAATATACAAACTTACGTAATAAGAAAAACATCTTCAATGCTCTTATAGTCCTAGTTTTAGAAAATTATTCTTAATAATAATTTAATTAAGAAAAGTTATTGTTCTATTTTATTTATGTATACATTTTCTAGCAGTATACATTAAAACTCATATCTAAAAAAATAGTAAATCATTCTACGCGATCGATAATAAAAAATTTACAATAGATTATTTATGAACAATATAGTAAATATTTAGTATATATATTTGCTAATATATTTCCCGAAAATAAATTTAAATCTTTTCAGTATATTTAATTTGAGTTTGAATTATTTTCTGTTTATTATTGAACATATTTCAGACAATTTTCGGGCTGATATAATTAGGATTGTTTTAAAAACAATATATAACAAAAACTTTTCCTTCGAAATTATTTTTTTGTCACGCATAGCCAAAAGATGCTTATTGTTGCTAAATTGCACTTTCAAATTGTTTATCTCCATAATCGTCTGCAAAAACGATTACGAATGATAAATGATATCATAGCTACTTATGCCACCTACAATTTTTCAGGGGTTATTTTAAAATTTTTATTATGGCCTTAGATGATGATATATTTCTCAGAAACTAAATTTAAACTTTTCGAAATATATTTATTTTGAGGTCGAATTATTTCCGGTTTATTATTGGACATATTCCAGATAATTTAGAGAAGATGTCATTAGAATTCTAAGAACAATCTATAAAAACGATTTTTTTGAAGTTATTTTTTATCATATGCATAGCCAAAAGATTTTTATTAGTTGTTTGTTGCTAAATTTCACTTTCAAATTGCTTATCTCCATAATCGTCTGCAAAAACGATTACGAATTATAAATGACATCATAGATAAATTGCCCATTTATTCTCTTTTGTGATTATCTATACATGTTCTTATATTCTTTACATTATTACATAATTCTGATAGAATTGTACAAAAGAGATTAGTTATGAATAATACAGAAATTTTTCTATATATAAATAAATTGTTGCTAATATTTGAAAAACTGTTGTTAAAAGTTTACCATTTTATTGAGAAAAATATTCCATAGAAAATCATCACATTATCGTTTGAAAAAATGTCAAAGATAAGTTTTCTACAATATTTTACGAACCACTAAATGGCAACGGTGGAATACGATAAAGCTCCTATTTTAAGTGACACCAAAAGTGACAGAAATGACAACTACTTAAAGGATTGATTTGAAAAGTAACTTAATACTATTACGTTTCATGGCAATATTTTTCCTGACAACTCACTATATATTTAAAAATAAATAAAAATATTTATATTTTATTTTTATGTCTTTTATTTTTTTCCATTATGAAAAATGACACTTCATAAGGCGGCTGCCAGAAAAATGATCTAGAATTTTTTCTTTTTTTTTTTAAATTTTATTTTTATTATGGGTTAGATTATGATATATTTCCCAGAAAATAAATTTAATCCTTTTCGAAATATATTTAATTTGAGTTTGAATTATTTTCTGCTTATTATTGGATATATTCCAGACAGTTTCGGGAACATGTAATTATAATTATTCTAAGAATAATCTATGAGAACGATTTTTGTTTTTAAATTACTTTTTGATCGCGTGCATAGCCAAAAATACTTATTGTTTGCTTTTAAAGATGCATTTTCAAATTGTTTAGCTCAAAAATCGTCACCAAAAGATTACGAATTGTAGATGACGTCATACTTAAGATATTCTCTTTTGTGATTCACATTCTTTTTTATTCTTTTTACTTTATTAAATAATTCTGATGCATTTGTACAAAGAGGTTATTTATGAATAATATAGAAATTTTTCTATATATAGTATAAATAAACATTGTTAATATTGAAAAGTTCTTCTTAAAATTTGCCATTTTATTGCAAAAATATTCAGCGAAAAAGTGATGCATTACATTATCGTTTAAAATGTCATAGATAAAAAAAAAGTTTTACGAACCATTAAATAGCAACGCCAGGGGTACGATAAAAGGTATCTATTTTAAGTGAGTCTAAAAGTGACAGAAATGACAACTACTTCAAGGGTTGATTTGAAAAGTAACTTAATATTGTTACGTTTCCTGCCAATATTTCCCCCTGACAGCTCACTATATATTTCAAAAATAAATAAAATATTTATAGTCTATTTTGTGCATTTTTTATTTTTTTCCAAAAGGAAAAATGACACTTTTTTTAGGCGACAGCCGGAAAATGATCTAGAATTTTTTCACGTTTTTATTTTATTTTTATGATGGGCTAGATGTTTTATCTTCTAAAAATAAATTTAAACCTTTTCGAATATATTTAATTTAAGTTCGAATTATTTTCTGTTTATTATTGAACATATTTCAGACAATTTCGGCCAGTAATAATTAAGATTGTTTTAAAAACTATTTATAAAAACGTATTTTTTTTTTCTTTGAAATTATTTTTATCATATGCATAGCAAAAATTTTTTTTTTTTTATTAGTTGTTTGTTGTTAAAAAAGGCATAATCAAATTGTTTAGCTCAAAATTCGTCTGCAAAAAGCATTACTTATTTATATGCAAAAGCATTACTTATTTATATGCAAAAGCATTACTTATTTTTATTAGCCGTTATATTTATTATCTTTTGTGATTCACTGTACAAGTTTTTTAAATTTTTTTCATTTTTATTAAGAACGAATTTTTCTTTGAGATTCTTTTTTATCACATCCATAGCCAAAAGATTCTTATTAGTTGTTTGTTGCTAAATTACACTTTTAAATTGTTTATCTCAATAATCGTCTGCAAAACGATTACGAATGATAAATGACGTCATAGCTAATTATGCCACCTTATTCTCTTTTGTGATTCACTATTCATGTTCTTATATTCTTTTTTACTTTATTAAATAATTCTGATATATTTGTACAAAGAGATTATTTATGAATAATATAGAAATTTTTCTATATATATAAACAATTTTTATTAATATTTGAAAAAAAAAAAAAAAAAATTGTTGTTCTTAAAGATTTGACAATTTATTATTGAAAAATATTCCTTAGAAAAGTGATGCATGACATTATAGTTTGAAAACTGTCAAAGATAAAAAAAGTTTTATACAATATTTTACGAACCACTAAATGGCAAAGCCGGGAATACGATAAAGGTACCTATTTTAAGTGACTCCAAAAGTGACAGAAATGACAACTACTTCAAAGGTTGATTTGAAAGGTAACTTTATACTATTATGTGTCATGCCAATATTTCCTGTGACAGCTCACTATATATTTCAAAATCAATGAAATATTTATATTTTATTTTTATGCATTTCATATTCTTCCATTATGAAAAATGACACTTTTCATAAGGCGACAGCTAGAAAAATGATCTACAATTTTTCATGTTTTTTTTTAAAAATTTTTATTATGGCTTAGATGATGATATATTTCCCAGAAACTAAATTTAAACCTTTTCGAGATATATTTAATTTGCCTTCGAATTATTTTCTGTTTATTATTGGACATCTTCCAGACAGTTTAGAGAAGGTGTAATTAGGATTATTCTAATTTAGATTATTCTGATATCTAGAACAATTTATAAGAACGATTTTTTTCTTTAAAATTATTTTTATCACGTGCACAGCCAAAAGATTCTTATTAGTTGGTTGTTACTAAATTGTACTTTCAAATTGTTATTTCAATAATCGTCTGCAAATCGATTGCGAATGGTAAATGACGTCATAGCTAAATATGCCACCTTATTATCTGTGATTCACTATTCGAGTTCTTTTTCTTTTTTTTTTCATTAAATAATTCTGATATTTGTACAAAGAGATTATTTATGAATAATAAATACATTTTCTATGTATAAATAATTTTTGTTAATATTTGCAAAAAAAAAAAAAAAAAAAACTATTGTTTTTAAAAATTTTCATTTATTGAAAAATATTCCACATAAAAGTGATGAATTACAATATCAATTGGAAAAATGTCAAAGATAAAAAAAAAGTTTTATACAAAATGACAGAAATATTTTTTTCAAGGGTTGAGTTGAAAAGTAACTTAATACTGTTACGTTTCATGCCAATATTTCCCGTGACACCTCCCTATATATTTCAAAATAAAAAAAATGTTTATATTTTATTTTTAAGTATTTTAATTTTTTCCATTATGACAAATGATACTTTTTATAAGGCAGCTGACAGAAAAATGGAATTTTTCCTGTTTTTTTTTATTTTTATTATGGCTAGCCGATGATATATTTTTTGAAAAAAATTTAAGCCTTTTCAAAGTATATTTAATTTGAGTCTGTTTATTATTGGACATATTCCAGATAGTTTAGAGGGAAGATATTAGGATTTTTCTAAGAACAATATATAAGAGCGATTTTTTCTTTGAAATTATTTTTTATCACATGCACAGCCAAAAGAATATTTATTAATTTTTTGTTGTTAAAATGTATTTCAAATTGTTTAGATTAAAAATCGTCTGCAAAAATATTAGCTATGACTTCATCTTCAATTCGTATTTTCTTTTGTGTTTCACTATTCATGTTCTTTTATTCTTTTTTATTTTATTAAATAATTCTTATATATATGATAATATAAATTTAGAATAATATAGAAATTTTTCAATATACAAATAATTATTTTTGATATTTGAAAAAAAAACTATTGTTTTTTAAAAAAATTGCCAATTTATTGAAAAAATATTCCACAGAAAATTGATGCATTGCATTATCGTTTAAAAAATGTTAGAGATAAAAAAAGTTTTATACAATATTTTACGAACCATTAAATGGCAACGCCTGGAATACGATAAAGATCCCTATTTTAAGTGAGTCGAAAAGTGACAGAAATGACAACTACTTGAAGGGTTGATTTGAAAAGTAACTTAATACTGTTACGTCTCATGCCAATATTTCCCATGACAGTTAAATAAGAAAAAAATAAAATACATAAAAATAGAAAGACAGAAAAATAAAATACACAAAAATAAAATATAAACATTTTATTTATATATATTAAAAAATAAATAAAATATTTTTATTTTATTTTTATGTTTTTTTTTTCAAATCGAAAATGACATTTTCTATTAAAGCGACAGCCAGAAAAATGATCTAGAATTTTTCTTTTTTTTTTGTTTTTATGTGTTAGATTAGGATATATTTTTCGAAAATAAATTCCTTTTCAAAATTATATTTATTTTTTTGTTTATTATTGGATATATTCCATATAATTTAGAGAAGACTTAATTAGAATATTCTAAGCACAATCTATAAAAATGTTTTTTTTTTTTAAATTAATTTTTATCACATACATAGCCAAAGAATAATTATTTAATCGCTTGTTATTAAGATGCATTTTGAAATTGTTTACTCAAAAAGTCGTCTGCAAAAGCATTACGAAAGGAAAATGACGTCATACTTATTATCTTTTGTGATTCACTATTGAAGCTCTTTTTAATCTTTTTTACTTTATTAAGAATGATTTTTTTCTTTGAAATTATTTACTTATCACGTGCATAGCCAAAGAATATTTATTAATTGTTTGTTGTTAAAATGCATTTTCGAATTGTTTACCTCAAAATCGTCTGCGAAAAGATATCGAATTGTAGATGTCATAGCTTTTCTCTTTTGTGTTTCACAATTCACGTTCTTTTATTCTTTTCTACTTTATTAAATAATTCTGATAAATTTGTAAGAAGGAGATTTAAAATTGTTCTAAAATTCTCTTGAAATTAAAGTGGTAATTTTTTTGCGATTGTATTTCTTTAAATATATTTTTTGTTCGTATCAAATGTTCTATTACATGAGTTTAGATTTTCATTTTTTTTTTTTTCATTTTATATTTCGTTTTATTTACAATCATTATTTATTTGCACTAATAAAATTAATTAAAAATTTATTTGCATTATTTCTATTAACAATATTTTTGATAAAGTTCGGATCAATTAAAATTAGAATCAAAAAAATGTATTTTTAAAAATAAAAATACATATAGGTAAATATTTTACTTAATTGTAAAATTTAAAAAACATTTCTGTAAAATTTCTTTAATTTATTTGTTAATTCAAAAGAATATTGACTGCAAAATTTTTGTGTTATCAAATAACATATATCAGTAATTGAGAACAAAATGATTACTGGTTTCATGCGTTATATTTTTAAGATTTTTGCATATTAATTACGTATTTTCTTTTATTCCGTGTTTTAAAAGAATTTTAAAAGTTTTGTTGTTGCATGAAAATAGTCATATTAAAATATCACCAAGATGAAATTCTGTTAAACTTTTATCGTTTCGAAAAGCATTTTATGTTGATCATATTTTCTATGGATTTTTATTTTCACTTTTCGCTGATATTGCTTTTTAAACTTTTAAAAATAAAATATATAATTGTAGCTGATTCAATGTGGGTCATATAACTATTAATTGCACCTAGCCCATGAGCTCCAAAACTTATTTTTTTAATGTAATGGGAATAAGTACAATAATGTGATAGATTAATTTTTGTTCCTAAGAAAAATATTGAGTAACTGCACTGTATTTTTGTATTGTTCCTGGAAAATTAGAGAATTCGGTATTTTTATACGTATTAACAGTACCTTGGCGACAGTTGCGCCAATATGAAGTGCAAACGCGCCAACCGCAGCTTCAGATTTCTTCGGTTTTTATTACTGTGGCGCCAATCTACATTGTAATTTTTTTTTGTTCCAAATAATAAAATATACATGAAACACTTCATTTAAAATCAAAACGCTTTCAAAAATAATTTTTATTCCAAATAATATATAAAACACTTAATTTAAAAATCAAAACGATTTTAAAATTCAAAACACTGTATGTAAACACAAATTATAAAAACACTTCATTTAAACACAAAGTAGTCAAACAAAGTTTCATGTCATGGGAATTGGGACATTTTCGTTGTTTTGGTAAAATATTTCACTCCTGAAAAAAAAAATTGCATCTTGTTCTGTTTCTGGCAAATCCCAAAAACGCATTTTTTTTAGCACTAAAAATGACGTCAAAGTGGAAAGCAAATCTGAGCCGTTATATTGGCGTCCATAAAAACCGCCAAATCTATAGCTGTTACATTAATGACACTTAAAAACGCCAATTCTGTCTAAGAAAAAGGTACCGTTAATACGTGAAAAGTACCGAGAATTCTTTACGAGTAGGTAAATTCTATTATAATGAACTTCGATTTTCAAAACAATGGCAGTAGCACAAACCGGCACTGTGAATCAGACCTTTGTTTTCTTGCACGCTGACCGGAAGCACTACCAATGAGACTCAGAGGAAGGGGGAATAATAATTTATTACATAATGCAGTAGTTTGGAAACAAGTCAACTGTAAGAACTTTTTTTCAATTTACAGCTGTTATTATCTATATATAAATTTATAAAATGTAACAAAAATAAAATATTAATACTTACTTACTCTAAATCGATTTGTTTATATATGTAAACATGAAAATAAAGTGTGTTTTTTTTAAATAAACACGTTGTATATAAGTTTCTTGTACTATTTATTATTGTAATTATTGAATTTGAAATGAAATATTCACTCATTTCTGAGAAAATTTATATGGATGAAGTAAGCGCTGTTTAATCTGACATTCGATGAGTGGCACTTTCGATAATTCGGCACCGATTGAGACATATCCCTGAAATTTTTCATATGGTTTCGAGCAATGTGGCAAATGCGTACTGGTAGAAAGTTTGCAAATGCTGTGTAGTTCCCCTAAAATTCCTCCAGGAAGTGAGTTTATCGTAAATATCAGTTTTTACTTAAGTACGGCGTAAAACTTGTAGAACTCATAGTTCGTAACTATTTTAATACCCGACTCAAGACTCAGTGGTAACATGAGCCGCTGTTGAGCATTAGCCTAACGTTCAATCCGCTGGCGGTATTGTAGTAGACACTGTTTCAAAAATAAAAGAGACTCGATGGCTTTTGTGATACATCTTGTCTCATTAGTCGGATTAACATGATGGGAGGTTTATGGATTTTCTCCCATACGATACGCAAATATGGTTTAGTTCCTCCTCAAAGGCTCTCCACAAGGCACTGCCCACCTTCAACATCACGGAGGCAAGTCATACTTCTGTCTATAGGTACTACAACACAACAGAAGCTGCCCCTTTCCTTTCATCTATGAGCAGATTACTCAAAGAATGTCCGTCCCGTTCTGCCGGACCCTGAAGGTTGTCACAACTATTATTGTACAACAGTAATTTACCTTTTGTACTATTCTCATTGCTAAAATATTATTAAATTAAATTCGTGTTAATGTAGGAATTTTGATTTCGTATTTTCTAGAATAACATATTTAGTCGGATGTTTACTACTGTGACCTCAGCAAGGTCTCTAATTGTAAATCGACGGTTTGCCAGCACCAAATCTTTAATTTTTTGGACGCGAGCTTCGTTGGTTGACATTGGCGGTCGACCAGAGGGCTCTTCGTCTTCAACGCGTTCTCTGCCTTATTTGAACTGCTTTTACCATTTCTAAACATTTCTTTTCGATATAGGAATGTTCACCGAATCCCGTCTGCAACATTCTATACGTTTTCCGCAAACAAAATTGAATGCAAGTTCTTTGCTTAATTCATTCAGACATTTCAAAAATCGCCGGAAGGAGTTTTAGCGTCTCACAAAGTCAAGCGTGACTCAAACACTAATGAATTTTTGACGTCAAAGTCCCACAACGTCAAGGAGAGGGACAATCTAAAAAATATTGAATTTCGATGTCGGAATTTTCAATTGAAAATTGGTCTTACTTTTTACACAGTGGTATATCAAATTAGCTATAAAAAGTTATCATAAATTATGGGAATTCAGCATTATTAATTTCTAAAGACAAAACAAAAAAATTTTAAAATTGTTTTAAAATTATTTTATTCAATGTATATTTTTAAAAAATATTAAAGTAATGTTAAATAAATCTGGGAGAAATATATTTGAAAAATATTGAGCCATAGAATATTTTAGGAATTTAAAATTTCATTTCTTTGCAGCGTCTCAAAAAGTCAAGTCAGACACTAAGGAATATTTTGATGTCAAATTTCACAGATGTTAAGGACAGTACCAGCAACCTAAAAAATAAAAAATTGCAGCAACCTAAAATATAAAAATTGAAATACCATATGCCGGGAAATTTATATTTAAAATTAGTCTTACTTTTTGGACACAATAGTATATCGTCTACACAGAGTGTATATGGCATGTAAATATAAATATCGTGTAAACACATTAAATATATACATGATTTAATCGTTTATTTAGTGATTTAATTAATTAATATTATCTAGTGATTTATCTTTGGTATTCTAGTTAAAAATATATAGACCCTCCAAAAACTGGCAACGTTAAGGATTAAAGACCTCCTACTCTATTATTGTTTGTCTGTATCTTTATATCCAAAATGTAGAATCAATATATATAAAGCTCACAAAAACACCAGTAAACAATGAATTTTACATTGTTGTATCTAGTTAAATGAATAGTTTTTTTTTTAAAATTTATATCTTATTAATAAATTCTAAATTTCAAAACAGCTGTTATAAAATAATGCAATATTGTTTATAATAAAGACACATTCTAAAAGAATATTTATATGGATTATATATTGCTACTCAACAAAATTTAAAATATAAATCTAATAAGAAAACTAATCTAGTTCAATAAATTTACCTAATATAATAAATGGAATTTTTATTACTTGCAAAATGATTTCGTTTAAGTAATATTATCGTTTTCCTATGAATAATAGATTTTTTAAAAGAAAAACACAGACGTCGAAAAACATGCATTTTATGGAGCAAAAAGCGTTTATTTCCTTTTATGGATTCGTTTTGGAATGTTTTAACTATTCATTATGTTTTGCAGACATTTCGATTTTCTATTGTTCTCAGAAAATATTCAGAATAACATTAGAATATTAAATTATTGGATCAAATAAACCATTTAATAAATGTCAAATAAAACCATTTAATAGAAACCTTTTTTTTTTTTTTTTAAATTTAAAATTAGGTAGATAATTTGAAAGATTTTTATTTTGTCTTTAACAAATTATGTTAAATGTAAAATATTTGTTATTGTATATTAAAACGTTCAGTATAATTTAAAAACTGGGATAACGTATAGATTTTACAAAGTTATAAATGTCCGTTAAATGTTGTGATAGCAACTATTTATATGTTTATAATAAATAAAATAAAGGCCTTGTTTCTATTGGAGTAGATGAAATATATAAAAATAAATATAAGGAATAAATTAAAAATCATATTTGATTATGAGATATTGAAATATAGAATTGCCTCCATTTATTGTATAAGTCTATAAACCCATATACTAATGTAATTTTAAATGAAATATTTTTAATATGTTTAAAAATAAATATACATATATCATACCTGTGAGGTCTCAGCCTAAACGGCTTCAAGAAGAGGGACACTCTTAGGTTCATGGGAACACATTAATTTTTATTTACAAGCACTATATATATATATATATACAAATAATGAAATATTATTATACGAAGATATGAAATATGTAAAAATAAATTTATGGAATAAAAAATCATATCTGATTATGAGATATTCAAATATAGTAGTACCTCCATTTATTTTATATATCTATAAAGGGGCTACTAAAGTAATTTTAAATGAAATATTTTAATATTATTTAGAAATAAATATACATATATTCTGAATTTTACCTTATTCTGAATACCTTAATTTTATTTACAATATATATATATATATATATATATATATACACGAATAATGAACTGTTTTCTTATACAAAGATATGGAAAAAAATGTAAATAAAATTTGATCACTAGTGCATGATTAAATCACAAGTAAAGTTCATTCCAAGGTCAGAGATTTTTCAGAGTTCTCGAGTCTACGGCGAATCTAATTGCCAGTTCTGCAGCAGACCTTAATTATAACAAGACGTGATAAATGAAACCGCAAGGGTTCACTTTGAAAAACTGGCGGAAACTCCGGCCTATTCAGTCACTTCAGAGAAAAAAAGAAAAACAACACTTCTGGTCGACTCGTTGCAGAACTCTCTTTCTCTTCTTCACAAAAAAAAACTCCTTTTAAGACAATCCGTCGTCTCACTTCTCATTGGAGTAGACATTTATCAGCTCATGGTCAATCACCAATAACATTGAATATAGTTCATACTATATTTAATCTGTAGTTGTTTCGACCTGTGAAGGTCGCACAGATATTCGCTAATTTCCTCGTTATACATGATACCGAAAATCTGCTATCAGATTTGAGTGACATGTTGTTCTCAGTACAAAACACTATTTGCATGTAATATAACTATTCACAATAATGCTTGTCTGCTGTCAAATTTAAGTGGTGCTGTTATTATATACTTGTCAAATAACATACATTCCTTTTCTCATGTAAATGAAATTCCAAAATTCTTCTCGTGAGAAAAAAATTGTTACCAAAAGATAATACATATGAAGGATAAATTAAGATATCTTATTGAAATATAGAACTCTCTTTTTACATCTTTTATTTTATAAGTCTATAAACCATTTCATAATGTAATTTTAAATTAAATATTTTAATATTACTATTAAAAATAAATATGCATATATTCACAATTTATTTTGTGCATATAAATATAAAGATTGTCAGTATTTTAATTTAATTTCTTTGTTAATCTTACTTTAACTTTTGATTTTATAGTGTAATTATTTTATTATTGTTTTGTTTTTATCCATGAGATAGAAATAAATCTCAAAATGTATATTAATGAATCTCATAATTTTAGTAAAAAGTAAAGATATCTATATATGCACATAAAATATGTTTCTTTTAAACTACTTAAAATTTTGTTACTATTCCGTTAATCAAAAATTAATTGGAGCTTAATAATTATATTTAGAGATTCTTTTCAATAAAGTCGGATCGTTAATTGACATAGATTTTATAGAAATTTTTTTTAATATATAATGGATTTTATAAAAGTCTTTTATTTTTTTTATTGTATTCATTTGAATTTTAAAAAAATATTATTACTGTGTTATATGTTGTTAAAAAGATGTTAAGAAATATTGAATTCCGAACCTAAATTATTATTTCCTTCAAAGTTTTTCTGATAGACAAAAGAAACTGCAACTCATAGTGGCATCTTAATTATTATTATCTGTGCAGAAAAACATAAACGAAATAATCAGATATCTCTTTAATAGATAACTATTATATGTGAATAAAATAGCCAGAAAAAGAAATAATCATGGAAATATCAGGTTACAAAGAATATAGTTATTACCTGTGTATAAAACATAAAAAGAAATCATGGAAATATCATTATATTTATTATATCTTAACAGATAATTATTATCTGTGTCAAAGAAACTATCTTTAATTTTTTTTGGAAATATGATTTAATAGATCTTAATGTATAATATTTTTACCTGTGTATAAACCCCGATGGAAATAATTCTGAATATACCATGTTTTCTTAAGAGATAATTATTACCCGTGTTTGAAACATGAAAGAAATAATCGTGGAAATATCATGTTACGTCTTACAAACAATTATTATCTGTGTAGTATAAAACAAAAAAAAAATCATGGAAATAGCATACAATATTAGCAATTACCTGTGTATAAACATCAAATAATTATGGAAATAGTGATGCTTAATAGATAAGTATTACCTGTGTATAAAACATAAAAATAATCATGGAAATATCATGATACTTTTAGATCTTAATCGATAATTATTACCTGTGTATAAAAACATAAAAAAATAATCATGGAAATATTATGATATTAATATCTTAATCGATAATTATTACCTGTGGACAAAACATAAAAAATAATCGTGGAAATATTATGATATTTAATAGATCTAATTGATAATTATTACCTGTGGACAAAAACATAAAAAATAATCATGGAAATATTATGATATTTAATAGATCTTAATCGATAATTATTACCTGTGGACAAAACATAAAAAATAATCATGGAAATATAGGTATGATATTTAATAGATCTTAATCGATAATTATTTTACCTGTGGACAAAACATAAAAAATAATCATGGAAATATTATGATATTTAATAGATCTTATTATATAATTATTACCTGTGTATGAAACATAAAATAAATAATCATGGAAATAACATGAAAGTTTTTGTTGTTCATTCTGCTTTTGGTACTTTATATATAAATATTTACGAATGTATTCGTCTTTATCATACATTAAAAATTATAACAGAAAAAAAGCTTTTTTTTTCATAACAAACATTTAAAATGTTCAACTGCAACTACATTAAAAGTTACTTCTTCTGGAAAAGGGAAAAACAAAAATTAAAGGGATATCTCGTAGTCTAAACTATTACATCAATTCAAGTACTGATGGGGACATTTTAAGAGCATCTAAAGGGATTTTCTCGATTCTCATTTCTTCCGTCACTTCGCTTTCGAAAAACTGATTTTGATTGGTGCAGGCGAAAAGAGATTTCCAACACGTGAGGCGACTGGGATAAGCTAATCAACAGATATTCGAACCAGTAACGTTTTTAGTGCCAAATAATCCTCCTGGAAAAAATGTGTTCAAAATTTATTTAAAAAAAAATCTTTTTACTATTTATTTGAGATAAAAAAGATATATTAAATTGTTATACAGTGTAATAATTTATTTACAGTTAATGTTATTAGGACGTATTTGTGAGCAATGTAATTTAAAAGATTTTTAACCTAAGATAAGTGTAAATTTTTGTTCTAGAATTTTCGTGGCGATGGCCAATTTAGGCTAGATGCAGCTCTCTGGCCTTGGTACCACAGGCTCAGGTTCGAAACCAGGCTGTGGCATGGATGTTTGTGAATGGTTCGGAATCCACATTAAGCTATAGGTCCCGGACTGTCAGCCTAAAGTGTGAAAAAATGCCAGTAGAGCGACAAATCAAACCAAAACTAGAAAGCTATTTAAAAACTGTAACATATATTATTTATATAATTCTTTCTTCATTGGCACAACAGCCCCATGGTGGGCAATGCCATCTGCCTACTGGCAGATTTCGACATAGGAGATGTTTTCTTGTTACAGGATATGGTTATCAGCCCTACATTGTACAGTTATATTAGACCGGGACCTACGGTTTAAAGTGGATTTAGGACTACTGCAAACTTCCATGGCACCTCCGAGACTCGAACCCGAAAATTGTGGTGCCGAATGCCAGAGAGCTAGTCATTCGGCCATCATGCCCCTATATACCGCCCTAGTGTAATAAAGCATTTGATTAAATAAACAAACTTGCAGTTATCATACCTTAACAAAAATGATTTGTCGCTTATGCAAGGAAAAAATTTTATGAATAGAAAAATTTATATTACATATAAAATCATATAAAATATCTGTAGTTTAATTTATTAGATATATACTGGTATTATGATATAATGCTTTTAAGACTAGGTTATTTCTAAGATGTTGACTAAGTTACTCATTACTAGGGTTGCAATGTGTTCCAGTTAGCAGTTTTTTGCATCAAATACCGTAGTCAGTAGTTACTCGTATTCAAATACCAATCTATTTTTAGAGAAAAACCTTGACTTCAAGAATCATTTAAATGATACAGCATTCAAAAATGATAAAGGTGTAAAAGATATGTTAAAAGATATGCTCGTTATCATTATGTGTCTATGAACAAAGTCTTCCGGTATAAACATGAAATAACAAAAAAGAGTATGTGATGGCATAATTATTTAACATTGATTATTACTTACTTTTAATTGAATGTAGTTTTTGAAAAATATTTTGGGCTAACATTGAATATTTTTCTTACTTATTTGTCAGTAAATATGTAAAAAAAAAAAAAATGAGTCTACAAATTTTTTTTTTTTTTCCAAAAACTTTTTTATTTATTGTCAAGTAACCCTCTTCAAATATATTCTATGCTTTTTATGTTTTCTAGATTTTCGGAACTTGAAATGCTTTTTTAAAATATTTTTTGCACTTTTAGAATGTTAATTCTAGTAGAATAAAATCTGCAAAATTTTTTCACTATCGACATTGGTTTTTTTGATAAAAAAGAATTTTATTTTTTTAATCATCAATAATAGAAAAATAAATTATATTCATCAATAACTAAATATTTCTAGATAAAATTTAAATTTCTATTCAAAAAAAAAAAAAAAAAAAAAAAAAAAATTGTATTATATTTTTAAATTTTTGACATTTTTAATATTTTTAAAATATTTTCTTCACTTTTAGAATGCTAATTCGGTTAGCAGTTTAGAATAAAGCCTGTCAAAAACAACTCAGTATTATCAAATTCATATCATATTTAAGAGCAGTATAAATGGCAACACTTCAGAGACCATAACAGCTTTCAACAAGACATTCCCAAAGGTGTGTTTCAGATATGCTATTTCATTATATTCTATGAACAATATTCTTACGAGCCAAACATGAAATATTCAATTTTTAAAGAGTATTTGAGAGCATGAAAAGAATCGTTTTAACATTCCTTTATTACTTACTTTTAATTTAATGAGTTTTGAAAAATAACGTGGCTAACTTATTGAATATTTTTCTTAATCTTGTTGTCAGTAAATTCTGTAAAAAATTTGCCTATAAATTGTTTTTTTTCTTTTTTTCTTTTTTTTTTTTTTGTCAGAGTAGGTATGGGAAGAAAGGTTATATCCCGTTTCATGAATATTTTACCCAACTGGTAACGCGGCATCTTTTTGATCGAAAACGCGACTTTTAGAATGTTAATTATCAGTAGAATAAAATCTGCAAAATTTTTTTATATTACTTGTTTATGATGAAAAAAACCAACTAGGTTTTTGAACAAAAATCAGTATATTCATGAGAGCTAACTAAAAATATGGAAATTCACATTTTATTCTAATCAAAATTTGTTCTATTCAAAAAAAAAAAAATTTTTCATTATGTTTTTAAATTTTAAAAACATTTTTAATATTTTTTCAGTATTTTCTTCACTTTTTTTTTTCACTAATTCTAGTAGATTAAAAGCTGCAAAACAACTCTCCCAATTATCAAATTCATATCATATTTAAGAGCAGTATAACATGGCAACACTTCAGAGACCGTAGCAGCTTTCAACAAGACATTCCCCCAAAAGGTCCTATTTATATGTATTTAATATTCTATTCCATTATTCATTAAGGCAAATCTATTCCATTTTTTTAGCATGAAAGAATCGTTTATTTCCTTTAATAAACGATTTTGAACAAGCGAAAACGTAACATTATTTTGTAAAGGAATTTACGCGGAATTATGCTGTGAAATAATCCAGTAGCCATCCTTTCTGGAATCTTTTGTAATAATCCTGTTTTTCTTTCTTTCTCTTTTTTGTTAGCAGAGAGGTATGGAAGAGAGCTTTATTTTCGTTTCATGAATATTTTATTCCAACTGGTAACGCGGCATCTTTTTTCGAAAACGCGATTTTTAATATTCTTTTCAGTCGTTTTCTGGCTTTGTGCCTTTTTTCCCCCTTTCTCAGGTTATGATGAAAAGTCCATGGTGTTTTACAAGGATCAATATTATGAGAGTTCTAGTGAAGATGGATTTGGAAACTGGTTTGCTCGTTTTAGTTAAAATATTATTTTTTCCGAAATTGAACTATCGTTGTTCATAGTTGAATTATTTAAAAACGTGATTTAATATTATTTTCAGTCTGTTTTCAGGCTGTGTGTCTCTTTTTTTTTTAATTCCTTCTATTAGCTCACACTCCCCTAGGTATATCTTGTTCAATTTTCAATCATTAATAACATGCTTTTTATTCATCCCTCAAGTTCAAATACATTTTCAGTTTTGAACTTGTAGTGAATGACATTTTTATGTTAATTCAGTTTTTTCAATATTATTCCATAATTCATTAATTAATTAGTTTTTAATTTTTTTTTAGATTTAAGTTGCATGTATATAATAATAGTACGGCTCCAGATGTAAGAGGAAAATTTCAACATTATTTGTAAAGGAATTTTTGGCAATATAGTGAAAAAAAAAGTAGGAATTGACTTAAATTTTTTTTTTATATTACTTGTTTTTATGAAAAACAGCTTTATTTTTTATCATGATTAACCAAAAATAAATTATATTCGAAAAACGTGATTTTAATATTCTTTCAGTCGTTTTCTGGCTTTGTTTTTTCTTTCTTTTCTCAGGTTATGATGAAAGGCCCATGGTGTTTTACAAGGATCAATATTATGAGAGTTCTAGTGAAGATGGATTTTGGAAACTGGTTGCTCGTTTTTAGTTAAAATATTATTTTTCGAAAT
>BPLR01003788.1:0-38792 GCA_021605095.1 Caerostris extrusa
TACGTATACAAAAATGTGTTTCATTATCCACTTTTCATACCTTATGTCATATGTTTATAACACTAAAATCGAATCATAAAATGTTTTATGGAATATTATTTATAAGTTTATTACACTTTTTTCATTTTAATATAAAATAAAGAAATTTGTTACTAATTTACAAAAACTAATCTTGCTGGTTGCTTTTTCCCTATAAATGACCAGTAATTGGACATTTAGGTAATACCAGAAAACTTTTAGAGAATTCGTCATAATCAAAATGTTGTACAGAACTAATTAATCTTAATGTTTGTGGTAAATAAAAAAAAAAATGTTTTTATTTTTAAATATCAAACCGCAAAATTATAGCATGTGGGATGCAGGTGTATCAAAAATTCTTAGATTTATTTTGATAATAAATATGCTATGACGCGAATTATGTTTCACCAGATTCTCATATTTCTCTTCATTCCTTTTGACATATTTCTGCCTTTTTGGATAAAACGAAGGTAGTACAAACTATTGGAAACCTTTTCGTCTATTTTCTAGATATTTTGGTATGGATAACATTGAATTCTGCATCTTATATAGGTCAACTATATAGGCCACTGGCCGTTTAATTTTGTTAAAAATATTTTAAATGAGTTTTATTGATAATCTCAAAATGTAACTGGCTGCAAAATAACAGAATTTCCTAATTGCTCTGGAGAGAATTTATCATTGTTAATAATTTAAATCACAGGAAATGGCAAATTCTTTTCTTTTACTGAAAAAACTTGATAAAATTGTGAAATTATCAGTTGTACTCCAGGTTAAAGATTTTTGTGGAGGAAATGACATATTTTACAAGACGTGCAAATTAATTTCTAGTTAATTTAATTTCTAGTTCTGGCCACGCCTTTTGTAACAACAATGCATATGCCGATTTCGATTACGTAACATTCTTTGAAGTATTTTAAATGTGATACATTTATTTTTGTATATTGTTTTTGCTGTTCACCAAGTACAGGATGCAGAACAGATTCTATACATATGATTTCTTGTGTTTCATGTTAATAAATGGGCTTGTTGATGTTTAATTTTCACTTTTATTTAACTTTATGGATAAAATTCCTTGCTGCATTACAAATATGAAAATTTAAAAGAAAATTAAATTTGACGAACAGAAGAATTTTAAAATTATTAAAAAACTATTTAATTATTTTAAATTTTTTTCCTTTTGCTTTGAATTCTTTTTTTCACCACTCTCTAAGGTTCTTAGAAGTGTTTATCTCTATGGCATAAGTAATTTTTCAAGCAAATGTATTGAAAAAGGTTGATATTATTTTATGTTAGATGCATGAGTCAATACAAAATTAATGACGTATATTTATTTGAGCCATGCATTATTGATGGCCATTTCTACAGAAGGTTTTGGATTTTATTTCATTTATGTTACAATTCCATTAAGTTATGATTTTCTCCGATCATTTTGTTCGACGTTGTATTCTTTATCTATTTTTCTTGCTCGTGGAAAGATTCAATGCTAATGTATATATAAATAACGAACTATTTTCTAACAAATGAACTTTAAATATTTTTCGAACTGTAACGTTTAGCAATGGAATCTTTTATTTTATTTTCTGATCAAAATAATGCTTTCTGTTAACTTTATTTTGATTTAAACATCTATTTCTCCACCATTTACGGTATCTTATAATCATAAAATCAAACTGTTTAACTTTATCATTCAATTAATTATTCTATTTATTTAAATCATATTGTTAAATCATATTTTTTACTGTTATTAACTCCATACAATTTATATAAGGCTAGTCGCTACGACTTTAATAAATACTTTCAGATTCTTCTACAGCCATGCGAAAAAATAAGTCAAAAAAGTTTTATTCTCTTATATTTAATTAAATTCTATATTAATTTGCATAAATTAATTCACAGCATTTCAAAATTGAAATACTGTATCAAAAGATGAATTGAATTGAAAAAATCATTGTTATCATTGTAATCATTGTTTTTTTAATTACTCTTCCAAACATTACAAGAATTATTTGGAAAATTCGTTGAATCAAGCCCTCATCTCCCTCCCTCCTATTATATACGAATCTCTATCTTTTATATATCATATCTCTATTATCTCTATCTTTTTATAAACGCCAGTTTATTCAAAATTAGTCATTTTTCTTTAGTCAAATCATCAAATGAACGAATAACTTCCGCGATGGTTCAGCATGATACGGATCGTAATTATAAGTCCAAATCAGATATTAAATATAATATCTCAGCTGAATGTTTTATAATTAACGCTATTGTAAATTATAGGTCGCCATTATTGCACGGTATTGAAATTTTTATTAAAAAATATTACCATGGTAGATCATATACGTTAATCATTAATGAAACTTATATATTGTCTAAATATCGAATTTTTAAAATAATTTAAATAATTAATTTAGTTTATGATTTTTTTTAGCTCATAATAACAAATGTGTTATTATGAGTAGAAAAAATACCCTCAATATGTAATATCTATCGAACAAAAAAATGTTTCAACCCCCTGTTTAAAAAAATAATTCATCAAACAGAAGTAGGTAAATATATGTATCAAAAAACCTAAGCAGATTAAAAGTTAATAAATATAATTTTTGCGAGTTAAATTTAAAATGGTTAACAATTAGACAACCATTTGTTTTTAATGTTTTACATTCATTACGCTTTACAATCCAAACTTTTAATACAATTCAGAACGTTTTCTTTTTTTTTTATTACTGTATTTGATAATTTCATATCAATTGTCACTGATTTCTATGCGGCCGAAAAATAATTCAAGAATAGAAATTTGAAATATTTTTATTATAGAATACGATGATTTTCGTTAGTTTGGTAACAGTCCATGAACAAATTATCCACAGAAAAAAAGCATAAGTACCAAATAATACATTTGAAACTTTAATTGCAGAAACGTAAAATTTCTCTCTTACAAGCAATGGCTGGTTCAATGTGTTTGGATTAAAGTAATCTAAATCAGAGCTGAATGCTACTTTTTAACAAAATATTAATCGAACAATTATGGTTCTAATTTTGACTTAATTTTAATTGCAGATGTAATAAATAAAATTAATTTAATATTGATTTTCTTTTTAAATTAAAGCAACGGAAATCTGAAATTTCAGTAATAGAAATCTGAATTTTTATATCATAGACTAGCTATTTACCCTGACTATTTATTTTCTCTATATTTCAGACAGGGGATTGAATAACAGAAGAATGTAGAGAGTAATTTTATTGATAGGTGGTAAAAAATAAGATTGTTATACAACTTATAAAATAAATAATTTTCAAAATCAATACAATTTTAATTTAAATCAAAACCTGAATATAAACAAACAAACTTTTTAATTTCACCCCTAGTCCCCTGTTCATCCGAGAGACCTGACAATCTCAAATCTTCTCTACAGTACTTAATGGACTGTCCCTGTGACTTGTTGATTGGGATCGCAAATGGCAGTTGCACTAGAAATTGTAATAACTTAATGGAAATAGGTCTCTATGTGTTATACTTATGGAATTAAATCTGTTTCACCCACTCCAGGTTTCCCTTTAAAATTATCCCTTCAGTTACTTTGCCCAGCATCTTCTTTATACATAACCTTGTACCCATGCTATGTCTTGTAATTTTAGTAAAATATTTGGAGATCCTTTTTAAATAAAAGGTAAATAAAGTTTTGGTATTGTAGCTGAGGATGAAAAAGAGTTTAGTTCTTTGGAATTTAAATATTCATGCACATATCCATAATTTAAATTTTATAATTAGTTTATTTTTCGTTTTTTCCTATTAAATGCCACTTTTAATTGATGAAAAAATAATTCAAGATAATTTTTTTTTTTTGAAATTTCGACATTAGTTTTAGTAAATTTATTGAAGGAAATTTTTTTTTAAAAAATGATACTGATACACTGATAACAAATCGTAAAAAAAATAATTATTGTGAATATATATTTATAACACAAAAAATTAAAACAAATTAGAAATAACTCAATATAAATATATATAATTGAAATAAATACATTAAATTTATATTTATTTTATAAAATATATTTAATAATATTACAATTGTCGAAAAATTAAATTAATTTAAACAATTAATTTTAATTTAACTAGCTTTTTTAGTAAACTACTTCAAATTAAAGAAAATTTCTAATTCAATGATGGTAGAAAATGATTTTTGTTTGACTAAAATAAGGATGTAATTCGAATACATTCATTATTTTTCTTGGATAAACACAAGGTCAAAGAATGATAAAATATATAAAGCTAAGTTTCGAATAATGTGCATGCATACTCACAAATTTTCATTTTTAATATATATTTTTAGCATTTTTTTTTCTCACAGGAAGAGTTTTAGCACTTCATTAACAGGAGAGGAATGTACATTTTTTAACAAGTACATAATAACAACATATCACTCAAATTTGTCAGCAGATAAGCAGAGTTGTGGATAGTTATATTATTACATGCAATAGTGTTTTGTACTAATGAGAACAACCTGTCACTCAAATCTGATAGCAGATATTCAGTGTGTAATGAGACTCATGTATAATGAGACTCATGGAATTAGCGATTGTTTGTATGATTTTCACAGGTTGAAAAATTACAGATGAATTATGGACTGCATTATGAGTTGTTCCGTCGTGATTGAGAGGTCGTGAGCTGAGAAATGTCTGCTCCAATGAGAAGTGAGGGAAGCTGTCTCCCCCTTCTTGACGGATTTTCTTAGAGGCTTTTGGAGAAGATAGGAGAGTTCTGCGACGAGTCGACCAGAAGTGTTGTTTTTCGTTTTTCCTCTGAAGTGACTGAATGAGCCGCAGTTTCCGCCTGTTTTCCAAAGTGAGCCCCTTGCCGTTTCGTGTATCACGCCCTGTGATAATTATGGTCTGCCGCAGACCACGTTTTTAAATTCGTCGTAGATTCAAGAGCTTTTCTCCGTCCTTGGAGTGAATTGCAATTGTGAATCAAATCTGAATTTTTAATTTTCATTCATTTGTAAATATTATAATAACCAGAGTTCTATATATACACTCAAGAGCCAAAACATTATGACCACCTGTCAATAACGAGTTGGCCCACCTTTGGCGCGCAACACAGCTTCAACCCGCCTTGGCATGGATTAATACCAGTTAAATACCACTTCCACCTGATCACGTGCAGTCCACGTCATCCAGGCGAGTTCATTGCAAAATGTAGGGGGTGGTCATAATGTTTTTGGCTCTTCAGTGTATATATAATGCTTGTAAATAAAAAGTAAAGTGTTCTCATGATCCTGAAAGTGGCTCTCTTCTTGAAGCAGTTAAAGGTCTAGTATAGGCCGAGACGTTACAATGTATATAAGTGTTTCTCTTGATTTTTAAAAATTCGTTTAATATTATAACAAAGAATATACTCTGCGTACTCTATACGTTCTCTATACTCTATACGTGCCTTCCACGTCATACAGGCGAGTTCATTGCAAAATTTAGGGGTGATCATAATGTTTTGGCTCTTCAGTGTATATATAATGCTTGTAAATAAAAAAGTAAAGTGTTCTCATGATCCTGAAAGTGGCTCTCTTCTTGAAGCAGTTAAAGGTCAAGTATAGGCCGAGACGTTACAATGTATATAAGTGCTTCTCTTGATTTTTAAAAATTCATTTAATATTATAACAAAGAATATACTCTGATCATGATTGTTCCTCGAAATTTGGTTCTACGACTTATCTGTATTTTATAGCAAAGTGATATAAAAAAAAATAAAATGTCAAGAAAATTCAACATAATTTAAATTAAATTAAGAACATTAGGGCATTTTTTAAAGCATTTAGATAATTAGAAAAAAAAAAAAGATTACAGAAAGATATTCTTGAACAAGAATTAAATACTGGAAATGAATACTATAATTCTGAGTACTACATTATCTAAAATTAATTCATTTCGGCAGTAAGCGTACATTATCTATGACTCTTAGAACTTTCAAACTAAGCTATTCAACAAATCCTGAGCATCGACAAATAAATCTATTTAAAATACAAACAATGTAACAAAAAATCAATATGCAAACAATGCAATATCAAGCTGCTTGTAGAATAGATGGTAATACATTTGAAAAGCAGATATGGTAATTTATTCTAGATAAATTTAAGGAAGTAGCAGTCCAGTGGATAGTGTGTTGGACTTCTGAATTAAATAAAATTGAGTGAGTTGCCACTTTAACGCTTATATCGGTGCACAAAATCCTTAAATTAATTTTTTGTATTTATATTTCGCTGGCATCTTTTCGTATAATTTGCATATTCAAACATTTATTGCCTATTTATGTGCATTTAAACTAGTATATTCAGCTGTGTGTGCCTGCTGGATTATTTTAGAATTTTCTAACCATCTTAGTATAACTGCTAATATGTAAAATGCTTTACACAATTTATAATGTAATCATAAAAAAAGTATGTGTTATTTTTAAAAAAAAATCAGATACATAAAATGATCATGGATTTATTGATTCATGAACAGACAAAAGAAAAAATGAAAAGGCATTTTGCAAATTAAGTGTATGATATTTTAAATGATTTCAGAAAATATATAAGTTTATATAATTATTAATATTTTCAGAATCGATATGTTTTTGTTTTATTGGTAAAGATTATTTTTGATATTAGGCAAGCAAATTATTATTCTGGATAATTTATAAAAGCTATAGAAGATACTATGTAAAAAGACATTTTATGTTTTTTTTTTTTTTGCGTACTGGAAATCGAAGTTTACGTAAAATATTATTTTTATATAAAATCATACATTTAATAAAACCTTTACTGTTCAGTACAAAGTCCATTTCAAATATTTTTAATGCAACATTGAATACGTTTTATATTTATTCCAATAACTGTCCAACTTATTAAAATTCTTGATTTAGTTTTTTAAAATAATGTCAGAAAAAAAAAATATATCACGTTTAAAGACTTGTTTTTGTAAATTTATTTTTGATTTTTAATCAATGGATTTAAAAAGAAGGTACAGACATGTTGCAGAAAATGGTAATTTTTCTTTTAAAAAATTCCATCTGTTTCAGAAAAGATTAATTTTTAATCATCGTTATTTTTATTATTATTATTTTTTTCATATAAAAGAAATCAAAATAATTTTTTGCCCTGATTTTAAAGACAAAATATGCGAAATAAGTATTCTGTATAGATATTCTCTATCTTTTAAAAACGCAAGTTTATTCAAAATTGGTAATTTTTCTTTAACCAAGCCATCAACTGAACGAATCACTTCCGCGATGGTTCAGCATGATACGGATCGTATTTCATCATTTTTTTAATAAATAAGGAGATGTTCGTTCCACATAAAATTTCAAAGACTGCCCGTGCGTTCACAATTTGATTGGGAGTTTATTGTACTCTAGAAGTATTTTTAATACCGACCACCATGGCATTTGCGTGTAAAAATGTCCAAGTCTCACTAAAAGAAAGAAGACAAGTTTGGCAATGAATTTGTTTCTTAAAAAAAAAGGATATTTTTTTATACATTGTGTTACTATGGATGGACAGTTGTTTTGTGCCTGTCAGTTTTTGTGTAATTTTACAATTTTACCAGATTTCTATTTTGTCATGTTAATTCCATTCCTTTTTGAGAATTTTTGTGTGTCAATTTTGTTTTGATGTGTTCATATATTAAGAAGACAAATGAACAATATTAATTAAAAAAAGAGTGCTATTCAGATTTAAATAAAAATTCTGCTTTTATTCATACTACATACAAGGTGGAATATATTTTGAGACAGAATATCGGTGGCATTCACTCCTTAACCGTCAATGATGTGGTTCAAGCCGGTTTCAATGTCTTCAAAGACATCTATTGAAAGGAGAAAAATGCATTAAGTGAAATTAAGTATCATTATATATATATATATATATATATAAAACCATTTTTATATAACGGTATATAATATATATATATATGGTATATAACCTAGAAATTAAAAATATATCCATTATAACGGTATATAATAGAGTTCATTAATACAGGAAATTATTAAGCAAAGACATCTATTGAAAGGGGAAAATGCATTAAGTAAAAATATTTTCTTACAGCACTATATATATATAATTATATGCATGTACCTGAAAAAAATAATTGAAAAATAAAACCCTTTAAAATGTTATTTATAAAAAATTATTTCTAAACACATATGGGAAGGGTAATTTTTATGAATTGTGTTATCCGGTGAATTTGTGCTTAATTTCATCAATGCACGAAATTATTAAGCATTAACGAAACACAGTTAGCAGCTAACAATGTGATCTTCTGGAGAAATATTATCAGTGAATGGAATGACCAGTACAATCTCAGGACTTGAATATCATCCACCTTAACGAAACACAACTGTGTTTCGCGGCTATCAATATGATCTTCGGCAGACAAAATATCAGTCAATGGAGCAACTGGTACAATCTCAGGACTTGAATATCATCCACCTTAACGAGACACAACTGTGTTTCGCGGCTATCAATATGATCTTCGGCAGACAAAAATATCAGTCAATGGAGCAACTGGTACAATCTCAGGACTTGAATATCATCCACCTTAACGAGACACAACTGTGTTTCGCGGCTATCAATATGATCTTCGGCAGACAAAATATCAGTCAATGGAGCAACTGGTACAATCTCAGGACTTTGAATATCATCCACCTTAACGAGACACAACTGTGTTTCGCGGCTATCAATATGATCTTCGGCAGATAAAATATCAGTCAATGGAACAACTGGTACAATCTCAGGATTTGAATATCATCCACCTTAACGAGACACAACTGTGTTTCGCGGCTATCAATATGATCTTCGGCAGACAAAATATCAGTCAATGGAACAACTGGTACAATCTCAGGATTTGAATATCATCCACCTTAACGAGACACAACTGTGTTTCGCGGCTATCAATATGATCTTCGGCAGACAAAATATCAGTCAATGGAACAACTGGTACAATCTCAGGATTTGAATATCATCCACCTTAACGAGACACAACTGTGTTTCGCGGCTATCAATATGATCTTCGGCAGACAAAATATCAGTCAATGAAACAACTGGTACAATCTCAGGATTTGAATATCATCCACCTTAACGAGACACAACTGTGTTTCGCGGCTATCAATATGATCTTCGGCAGACAAAATATCAGTCAATGAAACAACTGGTACAATCTCAGGATTTGAATATCATCCACCTTAACGAGACACAACTGTGTTTCGCGGCTATCAATATGATCTTCGGCAGACAAAATATCAGTCAATGGAACAACTGGTACAATCTCAGGATTTGAATATCATCCACCTTAACGAGACACAACTGTGTTTCGCGGCTATCAATATGATCTTCGGCAGACAAAATATCAGTCAATGGAACAACTGGTACAATCTCAGGATTTGAATATCATCCACCTTAACGAGACACAACTGTGTTTCGCGGCTATCAATATGATCTTCGGCAGACAAAATATCAGTCAATGAAACAACTGGTACAATCTCAGGATTTGAATATCATCCACCTTAACGAGACACAACTGTGTTTCGCGGCTATCAATATGATCTTCGGCAGACAAAATATCAGTCAATGGAACAACTGGTACAATCTCAGGATTTGAATATCATCCACCTTAACGAGACACAACTGTGTTTCGCGGCTATCAATATGATCTTCGGCAGACAAAATATCAGTCAATGGAGCAACTGGTACAATCTCAGGATTTGAATATCATCCACCTTAACGAGACACAACTGTGTTTCGCGGCTATCAATATGATCTTCGGCAGACAAAATATCAGTCAATGAAGCAACTGGTACAATCTCAGGATTTGAATATCATCCACCTTAACGAGACACAACTGTGTTTCGCGGCTATCAATATGATCTTCGGCAGACAAAATATCAGTCAATGAAACAACTGGTACAATCTCAGGATTTGAATATCATCCACCTTAACGAGACACAACTGTGTTTCGCGGCTATCAATATGATCTTCGGCAGACAAAATATCAGTCAATGAAACAACTGGTACAATCTCAGGATTTGAATATCATCCACCTTAACGAGACACAACTGTGTTTCGCGGCTATCAATATGATCTTCGGCAGACAAAATATCAGTCAATGGAACAACTGGTACAATCTCAGGACTTGAATATCATCCACCTTAACGAGACACAACTGTGTTTCGCGGCTATCAATATGATCTTCGGCAGACAAAATATCAGTCAATGAAACAACTGGTACAATCTCAGGACTTGAATATCATCCACCTTAACGAGACACAACTGTGTTTCGCGGCTATCAATATGATCTTCGGCAGACAAAATATCAGTCAATGGAACAACTGGTACAATCTCAGGATTTGAATGTAATCCAATATGCTTGGAACGCTTTAGGATTAATAACGTGATAGAGCCTTCAATCCTGTTCATCTCAACGTTGTCACAATGCAGATTTTCGAAACTATGTCTCTCGTTATTCATTGACAACATAGAGATATCATCACACAGTACTGTATATGTACTGCATTGTTGTTCTAGTGATCATATTGATTATATTGGATGAAAAAAATGTTCAATGTACTAAGAATTTCTTAATTAGTTTTTATTTTTTTCAAAGTATGACAATTAATCTTTTAGAAGAAAAGCAATGTTTAATTAAAAAGCAAAGGAAGACATTTTAATTGAATGACATTCATTTTAATTATTTCGTGGTATATATTTTTTGGAAGAATATAATTTAGTTTTTAATGATTTGAATAGCTAAAGTCTTTTAATGATGGAAGTTTCATTTTTTCTTTATTAGAAATAATAAAATAAAAATGCAAATTTTTAATTCAAAATCATGCAATAAAATTTGTATAATATCTATAAAATATGTAATTTTATTAAAAAAAAATAAGATAGTTTTTAAATTTATGAACATAAGAAATCATGCAGTAAAATTCTTTTTTTAGAAAATATAGATAATTAAAAAAAAGGTTAATGCCTTTATTTTTAATAAAATAAATAAATAAAACCGTAGTTCTTAATTTTTTTGAGATAAAAAAAAATCTTTTACATACTTGGGTCAGCAGCGGCATAGGCTAAAAAAATAAATTATTGAAAATTAATATTCTGAAATTTTAATAAAGAAATATAAATTTAAATTTCACGAAACAGATGTTGAAATTTATTCTATAAATTTATCTATAATTTTTAATTAATAATCAAATATAATTTTTCTTTTAGTAAAAATAATAAATGCATTTGTAAAATTGTGGCATGGTAATTTTTTTATGTTTTTGTCATTTAATTTTAAAATATTTAAATAAAATTGTAAAAAAAAATAAATCTTGCGACATGTATATATTTAGTATATGTGGAGCCATATATATTGCGTTATATTATATGTTACATAAGGAAAATAAATTGAAAATTAATATTCCGAAATTTTAATAAGGATACATAAATTTAAATTTCACGAAACAGATGTTTCAATCTATCTATAATTTTTAATTAATATAAAATATATTTTTCCTTTAATAAAAAAAAAAACGCACTTCCAAAATTGTGATATTGTACTTTTTTTTTTCAATTTTTATGAATAATGAGTAAAAATGTAAAACATTATACCTTGCGACATGTACTTATTTATTATATCTATATTTTTGTTCTATTGCAGGTGGCAAACACTTAGACAATTGTCTTCGATGCCTTACGGCAAGTGCTGCACCGACATTACTCACTTAGCACTATCCAGGAGGTGCGCGTAGCTTGAAGTTAAGCTACAGACCAGGAGTAACAATACCTCTGCAAAGCTCTACTATCATGTTAGATCGGAACCTATGCTTTAAAGCGGATTCCGAACCACTACAAACATCCATGGTACAGCCGGGACTCGAACCCGAAGCCTGTGATATCGAGAGCCAGATTGTGGCCAGAGAGCCATTCAGTCCCATATATTTCTTATATTTAGGGCCATATATATTGCATCATATTATATATTAGCGCGATATACATTAAAGCGTTATATTATATATTAGCACGATGTATGTCAACGAGTTATATTATATATTGGCGTAATATAAATATTTATAAATATTTTTCAAAAAATCAAGGTTTAATTTTTTTGAAGCCCATTCCTCGTTTTCGTTAACTTTCATTCTTAAGGCTTTAGAATCTCCTTAAGCAAATTTTATTTTTTTACCTTAATATACTTTTTATTTTAAATATGAAAAGTTAAATGCATAAGAATTCATCAGGACATCTTACCCAACAATCCCAAAAAGAACAGCAATCACTTTGGTGTACATGGCTGGTGCTGAATTGTTTAAAACGAGAAGGAATCGGAAATCTCAAACTGTGGTAGTGTGTGAAATTCAACAAAAGCCAGGTCCTTTTGTACGTTATTTCAACGTTTATAACATTGCACCAATTGTCAATAGCCTCTTTTAATTTTCACTTAGTCAATTCCAAAAATAGAAAAACCGAACTTTTATGCCACCTTTTAAGGATGTATTTGAGAGAAAAATAACTTAAAAATAATTTAAAAGCATTATATGCATACATAAATTTAATTTATTATCTTTTTTTTCATCTTTTGCTATACTTCTAAAACAGTAAATTGAATAATAAAGTTTTATGGAATATACTAAAAATTTTATTCCACATTTTTATTTTTAATGCAAAATAAAGAAGTAAATTAGTAATTTACAAGAAACTAATCTTGCAGGTTGCTTTTTTTTCCTATAAATGAGCAGTAGTAGTACACTTAGATAATACCAGAAAACGTTTAAGAATCCATCATAATCAAAATGTTCCACAGAACTAACTATCTTAGTGTACCTAATAAATAAAGATATAGTTTATTTGTAAATATCAATTTATCTGCTCATGGAAAGCAAAAAATATATGGCATTATTTTATTATATTATATGGCATTATTTTATTATAGTTCCTAGAATTATTTTGATAATAAATGTGCTATGAAGAGGATTCGGTTTCGCCCGGTTCATCCTATTTCTCTTCTTTCCTTCTGACACATTTCTGCTTTTAGGATATAACGAAAGGTTTTACAAGCTTTTTGGAAACTTCTTTCCCTACTTCTGAATATTTTGATATGGATAGCATTGAATTCTGCATCTTTGTTAAAATTATATTTGAAGTGCTATGTAGGTCACTGGCCATTTTAATTTTGTTAAAAGTATTTTAAATCAGTTTATTGATAATCTTAAAAAATGTAACTAGCTGAAAATAACATAATTTTCCAATCGCCTTGAAGAAAATTAATCGTTATCCTTCCTTCCTCAATGGCGTAACGGCCCCAGCGTGGGCCAAGGCCGTCTGCCTACTGATAGATTTCGAGACAGACGATGGTTTCTTTTTACTGGGTAAGGTTGTCTGTCTCACGTCCAATGTTCTATAGTTATATTAGAAAGGGAGCAATGATTTAAAGAGGATTCCGAAACACTACAAACATCCACGGCACCAGAGCGGAAGTCACTCAGCCGTCAGGCCCATTAATTGTGAAATTATCAATTGCACATCAAGTTAACATTATGATTATTGATTTATTTTACAAGACCGAATAAATTTAATTTGTTTCTAGTTAATTTAATTTATAGTTCTGGCCATACCTTTTGTAGCAACATTACATATGACAGTTTCGAATGCGTAACATTGCTTCAAGTATTTTAAATGTGAGATGCATTTATTTTGTATACTGTTACTGTTAATTCAACAAGTCCGTGATGCAGAACATCTATACTTACGATCCGTAAGTATGGATGCATAAGTATGGATGGTAAGTAAGAAGTAAGTATATAATATACACTCATGTCCATAAATTAAGGATAATTCAGAATCACACAGAAATTGAATTCTAAAATAAAAATTTCACCTGTAGAATTATACATCTTGAAGAAGAATATGCAAATTATAGGAAACCACCAGATGGCGCGGATAGTACGTCACAATGACGAGTGTAAGGGGTATATAAGGAAGAAAGAAGGCAAAGAAGTAAAATTGTTCACAAGCGCTTTAAAAGCCTTTCAGTGCAATAACCGCATAGTTATGGCACAAAGGAAGCATTTGGATGATTTTTTACGTGGTAGAATTATCGGACGACTGGAATGTGGACGTACCCAGCTGGAAGTATCCGAGGAACTTGAATCGCCCAGAGTGTCATCTCCAGGCTTTGGCAACGATTCCAAGATGATGGTAATGTGAGTAGATGTTACAGCACAGGTCGCCCCGAGTTACAACGCCGAATGAGGACCGGTATTTAGCAGTTACTGCCAAAAGAAACAGACGGAGCACAGCATCAGACCTGTTTCGTCAGTTCCCTTCAGCTACCGGTACGACAGTTTCAAGGCAGACCGTGTACAGACGCTTAGGGCACATTGGTCTATATGCTCGTAGGCCTGTCGGATGTGTTCCACTTACCGCAACTCACTGTCGCCTGTGATTAACATGGAGTAGAGAGCATGCATTGTGGACACCGCAACAGTGGTCTTGTGAGATGTTTTCAGACGAGTCCAGGTTTAGTTTGCAGCCTGATTCTCCGGACTTTCATATGGAGAGCGCCAGGTACCCGTTACCACCAAGAGAACACCATTGAACGACACCGTTACGGTGGTGAAGGATGGTTCGTTTGCGGAGGAATTATTCTTGGTTCCAGAACTGACCTGCATGTTCAGAGTGTAATGATGACAGGCCACATCTATCGGGATGTCATTCTGGAACAACATGTACGTTTGTTTCGGGGCGCCATGGGTGCTGAATTTCTGTTTATGGATGACAACGCCCGTCCTCACCGTGCAAACATTGTAGACGAATGCCTTCAATTGGAGGATATCACCCGTGTGGATTGGCCAGCATACTCACCGGACTTGAATCCAATAGAGCATGTGTGGGATATGCTTGGCCGATGAATTGCAGCCCGTCAACCCCCCACTTGTCAACCGGAACTTCGGAGGGCATTGCTTGATGAGTGATGTAATATTCCCCAAGATCAGATTGATAATTTGATACTCAGCATGCCTAGGCGTTGTAAGGCCTGTATTGCTTCGTCCGGGAGACATACTCCATATTAACCATCATACTAACCATGTTATACTGTTTTTTGCAAATAGGTTCTTTTTTGAAATTTGCTCCAGGAGTCAAATATATAGCATCTTTTTTGCTCTTTACCTTTGTGTAATAAATAGACTTTACAAATAAGTCAAATTTGTTTTGCTTCTGTCTCTTTCTTTGCCTGAACTTCATTATCCTTAATTTATGGACATGAGTGTAGATGTATAGTATAAGTATGAATAGATAGAAGAAGACTGGATTGTTGAGTTGAATTACTCGAATACTAAAACATTTTCCTTGTTGTTTTACAAAATATGAATATTTAAGAAGAAAATGAAAGTTGAAAAAAAAAAAAAAAAAAAACCCAGAAGAATTTTAAAATTTCTTCTTTAAATGATAGTAACCGTTTGTAATAATAAAAATGTCCTTCGTAATAATAAAAAAAGTGTTTGGAATCCGGTGTTTAAAAGAATAATTCCTCGAACAGAACTGGGTAAATATATATCAAAAACATATTAGGTTAACAAATATAATTTTGAAGTTTATTTAAAACAGTTAACAACAATTTTGCAATTATTTTTGATTTTCAATGATCGCATTCAATGCTCTACAAACCAAACTTTTAGTACAATTCAGAATGTTTTTCTTGTTCCTTATTGCATTTTTGATAACTTCATATCAACTATCACTAAAGCAGAGTTACCAAATAATGCATTAAAAACTTTTCATTGCAAAAAAAGTAAGATGTTTCCTTTACGAGCAATGGCTATTTCAATGTGTTTAGAGGCTTCAACACATTCACCGTTAAACTCACGCATTCACATTCACAGGTTTGAGAATACACAGCTTTATTGATATACGCACAAATACCACACACATAGAATTAAAGATATACAATATTTAACACATTTAAAGACACACATTCACGCTACAAAACCAAACCAATCAATGTGTTTGGATTAAAATAACCAAAATTACAGCTGAATACTACTTTTCTAGCAAAATTTTAATCGAACAATTATGTTTCCAATTTGATTTAATTTTAAATACTTATGTTTAGTTTCATATTTATTATTTTTTTTTTAAACTAAAAGCAACAAAAATTTAAAATTCCAGCAATAGAAATCTGATTTTTTTATATCTTGTACTAGCTGTTTACCCTGTTGGCATGATATTTATTTTGTCTACATTTCAGACAGGGACATGAATAACAGAAGATTGTAGAGTAATTTTATTGACAGGTATCAAATGATATGATTGATATATAAAATATGAAATAAAAAAATTCAAAATCATTATAATTTTAATTTAAATCCAAACCTAAATATAAACAAAATTTTAATTTTATCCCTAGTTCAAAAACAGGTACTACTTTGTCCAAAAACTAAGACCAATTTCCAATATAAAATTCAAGGGGCTTACGGAATTTCACTTTTCTTTCTTTTTTAGGTTGCTGGCACTGTCCTTGACATCTATGTGAAATCTGACGTCATTAGTGTTTGAGTTACGCATGGCTTTGTGAGACGCTAAAAGTGATTCCGCCGATTTTTGAAATGTCTGAATTAATTGAACAACGAACTTGCATTAAATTTTGTTTGCGGAAACGTATAGAATGTTGCAGAAGGCATTCGGGGAGCATTCCTATATAGGAAAGAAATGTTTAGAAGTGGTATGAACAGTTCAAAGAAGGCAGAGTACGCGTTGAATTCGAAGAGTCCTCTGGTTGATCATCAACCTCAACCGACGAAGATCACGTCCAAAAAAATTAAATATTTAGTGCTTGTAAACCATCGATTTACAATTAGAGACCTTGCTGATGATGTCTGAATTTCAAAAGGAGCAGTCAATTCCATTTTGAGCCTCAAACGCGTCAAATCTCGATTGGTACTAAAAACACTGAAAGCGCCAGCTCATACTGCATTGATTCTTCGTGACTTTTTCGCCAAAAATGAAACTTATATCGACTATAATCCTCTCCATAATTTAAATAATATTCACCACGCCTCTAGGCGCAGAGATTCCTAATTAAAATTTTTTTTTGTATTTATATGTTGCTGACATACGTTTGTGTAATTTGCATATTCAAATATTTATTGCTCATTTATGTGCGTTTATAACTAATATGTTCGACTGTGCATATCTGTTGGAATATTTTACAATTTTTTCATCACTTTTTTTTTTAATGACTAAGGAGATGCATGTTGCATATAAAATTTCAACAACTGATCGTACATTGACAATTAGATTGGGAGTTTATTGTACTCTAGAAGTATTTTTAATACTAACTGCCATGACATTTGCATGAAAAATGTCTAAATCTCATTAACTAAAGAAAAGATGACAAGTTTTATTAATGAATTTGTTTCTTAAAATACATAAAAAGGATGTTGTTTTTTATACAATGTGTTTCTATGGATGGACAGTTGTTTTCTGCATGTCAGTTTCTGTGTATTTTTACAATTTTACAAGATTTCTACATTTTAATATGGGTTAATTGAAATTAATTTCCTTTTTAGAAGGTTTTTTTTTTGTCAATTTTGTTTTGGTGAGTTCATATATTAAGAAGATGAATGAACAATATTAATTAAAAAAAAAAAAAAAAAAGGATGCTATTCAGATTCAAATAAAAATTCAGCTTTTATTCATACTACGTACAAGGTGCTATATTTTGAGACAGAATATCGGTGGCATTCACTCCTTAACCGTCAATGATGTGGTTCAAGCCGGTTTCAATGTCATCAAAGACATCTATTGAAAGGGGAAAAATGCATTAGACATAATCTTTTACAATACCATACATATTTATGTCTATATAAAGGAATCGAAAGAATAAAAAAAGATTTGCAAACAATATATCTTCTAAATGTCAGTTTATAAGGAAGTTTTTTTTTAACTTATGTGAATTGATTTTTCCTGAAAAAGGCATATAAGTGAGTTTATGCTTAATTTCATTAATACAGAAAATTATAAAGCAAAGGCATCTGTTGAAAGAGGAAAAAATACATAAAGTAAAAATACTCCTTTATAGGATATATGTGCATATACTTGAAGAAAAATAATTGAAAATTAAAGCTCTTTAAAATGTTATTTATATGAATTATTTCTTAAACATATGTGAGGTAATTTTTATAAATAATAAATAATTTTAATAGATAGTTAATTTTAAAAAAGTTAAAATACTCTATTTTCAATAAAATAAATAAATAGAACCGTAATTCTTAATTTTTGGAGACAATAAAAATTTTTACATACTTGGGTCAGCAGCGGCATAGGCTAAAAAGAAAATAAATTATTGAAAATTAATAATCAGAAGTTTTAATAAAGAAATACAAATTTATATTTCAAGATACAGATGTTGCTATTTATCTATAATTTTTAATTAACCAGAAAATATAATTTTTCTTTAATAAAAATAATAAATCCATTTGCGAAATAATGGCAAGGTAATTTTTTTTTTTTATTGTTGTCAATAATTAATTTATTAATTTTTGAATATCTCAGTAAAAACGTAAAAATTAAATGGTGCGATATGTATATATTTATTACATGTTGAGCTATACGTATTGAGTTATATTATACATTATATATTATATATTACATAAAGAAAATAAATTATTGAAAATTAATATTCTGAAATTTTAATAAGGAAATATAAATTTAAATTTCACGAAACGTTACAATCTATCCATTTATCTATAATTTTCAATTATCTGTAAAATATAATTTTTCTTTTAGTAAAAATGCTAAATGCTTTTTCAAAATTGTGGCATGGTAATTTTTTGACAATATTTGATTTTTAAATATTGAGTGAAAATGAAAAATAAATTATGCGATATGTATATATTTATTATATTTAGAGCCATATTTATTGAATTATATTATATATTATCGCGATATATATTAACGCGTTATTAGCACGATATATATCAATGAGTTATATCATATATTTGGGCAATATACGTATTTTTCAAAAAATCAAGATTTAAATTTTTTTAAAGTCCATTTCTCTGTTTCGAAAACTTTCCGTTCTTAGCGTTTTAGAATCCTTTTAAGAGGGTTTTTTAAAACTTAATATACTTTTTATTTTAAACATAATAATTTTAAAGCATTATAATTCATCATGACAACTTACCCAACAATCCCAAAAGAACAGCAATCACTTTGGCGTACATGGCTGGTGCTGAATCGTTTAACACGAGAAGGAATCAGAAATCGCACTGGTTGTGTGAAACTCAGCAAAAGTCGTGTCCTTTTATACGCTATCTTAACGCTTGTAATATTATGTCAATTTTGAATGGCCTATTTTAATTTGCACTTAGTCAATTCCAAAAATAGAAAACGGAACATTTATGGTAACTTAAGGATATATTTGCAAGAAAAATAGCTTACAAGCAATATATGTATACATAAATTTAATTTATTATCCTTTTTTACACCTTTTGCCATACTTCTGAAACAGTCAAATTTATAGAATCATAAAGTTTTATGGTTAAATCAAAAGAAATGGTAAATTCTTTTCTTTTACTGAAAGTCATTGATAAATTATGAAATTATTATTTGAGGTTAAAATTTTTAAAAGGAAATCATTTATTTAATAAGTCTCAGTAAATTTAGTTTGTTTTTAGCTAATTTAATTTCTATTTCTGGCCATACCTTTTGTATTAACGAAGAATTTTGAATACATAGCATTGTTTGAAGTATTTTAAATGTGTGATTCATTTATTTTGTATTCTGTTAGTGTCAATTCAGCAAGTCCGTGATGCAGAACATCCATACTTATGACGCAAGTATGGATGTATAAGAATAAGTATGGATGGTAAGTATATAATATAGACGTATAATATAAGTATGAATGGATTCAAGTTAATGAACTGAATCATTGATTTGAGTTACTTGAATATGAAAGAAATTTTCCTTGTTGTCTTGCAAAATACGAATATTTAAAAAGAAAATAAAAGTTGAAAAAAACCCCAGAAGGATTTAAAAATTTTGTTATTGGATCAATGATTGAATTATGTATTAATGATTGGATTGTGCATTTCATTTGTAATTCGTTAAAAACTCTTTTTTTTCAAAAAAATTAAAAACTGTTCGAAAACCTTATTCATTGACCCCGTTGGAAAAGAAAATGACAAAAAAAAAAAAAAAAAAAAAAAAAAGACAATTTGAATTTAGTAAAAAAAAATTTTTTTTCTACAGTTTGAATCTTTTTTTTTTCACTCGATAGGATATTAGAGTTGTGTAACCTTAGTATAACTTTAAGTCATTTTCCTAACAAAAATAAAATGTATTGCCAAATGTTTGATATCTTTTTATATGCATTAGTCAATATAAATTTAGTCATTAATGGTGTACATTAAATGGAGTTATCCGTTATTGATGCACATTTCGTAGCGATCCTGTAGCTTATGGTTTTCATTTCCCTACAATCTTCCAGGGAATTGATTTTCTGCTGTCTTTTGTCCGACGTTGTATGGATCTTCTCTTTGTACTGTGAGTGGAGAGATTAAAATCCACTAATAGTAACGTAGTTTCTATTAACATGTTTTAAAATTTAAGTACTTTTAAGTAATGTAACACTCTTTAAATAACTAATGTAGCAGTCTTTGTTGCTAATTGCTCTTTAGTAAGGTAACATTTAGTATCTGAGTCGTAGTTTAATAGTAACGTAGTTTCTTATTAACATGTTTTAAAATTTAAGTACTTTTAAGTAATGCAACACTCTTTAAATAACTGATGTAGCAGTCTTTGTTGCTAATTGCTCTTTAGTAAGGTAACATTTAGTATCTGAGTCGTAGTATAATAGTAACGTAGTTTCTTATTAACATGTTTTAAAATTTAAGTACTTTTAAGTAATGTAACACTCTTTAAATAACTAATGTAGCAGTCTTTGTTGCTAATTGCTCTTTAGTAAGGTAACATTTAGTATCTGAGTCATTTTTCTGATCACTATTCGGGCATTTTATAGTTATAAAAACTATTTATTAACATTGTGGATTCTTCGTTAGCAAACATTTGATCGAGATGCTGCTTTTAAAGGAAAAATAAATGCTTTTCATGTGATCATATTCATATATGATTTCATTATGTTAAGTAATACAGTAAAGTTATTAGACATCAATAATATTTTATAAAAAAATTTTTTTTCTAAAAATAATTAATTTAGTTTAAAAAAAAATATTTGTACATAAGTCTTATAATAATTTTTATTATTTTTAAGAAACATTTTTTTATATTTATTGCTACTGAACTATAAAAAAGCTTTTTCTATAAATTCTGGATATGCATTATATTTAAAAACTGTCATTCTATTGGATTAATTATTTAACTCAATAGTTAACTGATTTTAATAAATATTGTTTCTATTGGAAATGTTAAAAAGACATAAGCTATACATAACATATATAATTAATATAAGCCATTTACAACACAAGTTCTAGCGAAATAGGCATAATTTCTTGAGGAAGACCCACCCTTGAAGAAGCAACATAAAGTTCACGAGAGAGGCATGCCAATCTCAAATCCTCTCCCCCAAGACTGCTCCTGTGACTTGTTGATAGTGATAGTAAACGCCAGTTCCACTTTAAATTGCATGGCAGTTTTATTGTCAAAAGATTCTAATCCTAATTTACCTTCTCCGATCTGCAGTAATTTGTCAAATATTAGGAGAGATTGTCAAATTCATTGATTCGAACGAATTATTTCCCCCTGAATTTAAAACTAGAAGGCAAGACCCCCTACCTCACTGACCCTGCTTGGTTACAATTACATAAGAGTTAATTCAGAGTTATTTATTCTGAAAGGAGCAATACTAAGGGGCTTGCTAATTTTATAGAAAAGATTCTAAAAGAAAAAGAAGAAAAAAAGAAGAAAAGAAGAAAAAGAAAATTAAAAAAAAAAAAAAAAAAGAATTTTCCCATTATACTGATCTCGCAATGCTCATCTTTTATCTATTTTCTTTCTCAAATTTTCTGACTAGAAAACTTGCTGATTATCTGTCCAGAATAGCATATGACCCGGTGATGGTTATCCTGGTTCGGCTATAGAAAATCAGCATTTTTAATTTTCATTCATGGAATAAAAGTATTCATGAATATATCCTTTCTTTACTTTATACTCAATTTATTTGTATTATTTGTCACTAAAAATAATTTATAAGTTTTCTTTCATATTTTCCACTATTTTGACATTAGATTTGGTATTTTTTTTTATGGGATAAAAGATTACAAAAAAAAAAAAAAGGCAAGGGAATCAAGAAAGTTTCTCAATCAAACATAACTGTTAAACAACTAAAACTGAAGTTTGAAAAGTATTCAGAAATAATTATTTATTATACAAAAAAAAATTACAAAAAGTAAAATACAAATATATTCGATACGAACAAATATATATTTAAAAATATTACAATCGCATAAGTTTCAAAAATTGACTATTTGAAACAAGTAAGTTTAATTTGAACTATTAATTTTAATTTAAATAAATGTTTTCACAATTTACTTTAAATTAAAGAAATTTTTAATTTAAGTCACTAGATGGCACCCAATTGCAGAAAATGATTTTTGTTTAATTAAAAAGAATTAATTAAAATATGTTCAGCATTTTTGGCTAGACACAAGATTAAAAGAAATTAACTTAGGGGAAAAAATTAGAACCCCTCAGTGTCCTGGAAGTTACATTGGAATATCGTACCGACATAGGTAAACATTCATTTTTATAAACATGTCTATTCTTAACATTTAAAATTTTGAATATTATAACAAATTATATATTCTGAGCAGGACTGTTTCTTGCAATTTGGTTCTATGACTAATCTGTATTTTACAACAAAATGACGTAATCAAATAAATAAATAATGTTGCCATGTTTCCTCCTGCACACCGGCTAGAGCGCCCTCTTGTGGCATTCAGGGAGAAAATTTCAGTTAGCCTCAAGAACTCTTACCCAAGAGGAAGTAGAGCGCAACCTGCTCTCAGAAATGCTTAGTTGGTCTACAGTCTCTCACCGAGACAAAATATATTTAACTCAACTCTGCGTATTAGTTGGCCCGGCAGACTCTCACCAGAAGAGGAAGTATATTTAGTGAACCCTGCACTCCCTTGCCACCCTAAGCGTGAGTCGAGTTTCGGATTTTTGGATAAGAAGTGGAATTCTTCCACGAGCTATAATTGCCATATTTTACTTTAATTGTGTTAAATATTGTTTGGTCTAATTGTATGTGTGTGGTGGTTGTACATGCGTGAATAAAACTGGAAATTCTCAATACCTGTGCGTCAAGTATTTCAAACTAACTACAGTCATTTGCAATCTGCTTCCTAATGTGGGGCCCGCCCATATCTGCCCATTACAATAACAATAATAAGGTGTAAACAAAATTCATCATAATTTTAATTAAGTTAAAATCAATAGGATTTTTGTGGTTTTATGAAGCATTCAGATAATTAGAAAACAGCAAGTTTATCGTGCACAAGAATAAAATTCTCGGAATGAATATAATAGTTCTGAATTTTGAGTGGATTAAAAATAACGGCAGTGAGCGTATATTACCTGTGATTCTTAGAGTTTTTCAACTATGCTATTCAACAAATTCTTTGCAACGTCAAATAAATCTGTTTAAGATACGAATAACATGACAAACAATAAATAGGCAAATAAAAGATAATGAAACTACACACGAGGCTTGTAGAACTTCTGATAAAACATTTGAAATGCAAAAAAAAAAAAAAAAAAAAAAAAAAAAAAAAAAAAAAAACCCGGTTAAGTTGTCACTTTTAACACGTATATCGGTGCACTGAATACTCTAATTTTATTTTATATTTTACTTACTTTCTTTTATATAGTTTGCATATTCAAATATTTAGTGCTTTTTTATAATACAATAATAGTTAGTGTGTACATTAACCAACTAACTAACACCCTGACGCTACAGTCCATGTACGACCATAGGTGTCCTCTACTGGCAGATTCGAAGCAGGAGTTGTTTTTCTTTTAATCATTCTTTTAATTTTCTTTAAAATCATATTAGGCAGAGAAACTTACGGATTAAAGTGGATTCAAACCATTACAAATATCCATGGCATCGCAGGGAATCGAACCCGAAGTCTGTAGCATCGAGACTATCAGGCCAGTGTAAATATTAGCTGATATAATTAAAAATTTCTAAACTTGTCAGTAAAACTGTTAATTTCTATAATCCTTAAAACGATTCTTTGAAATCTAATCTTAAAATTGAAATTTATAATTGATTTATTGGCATGGAGATAGAAAGGGGTAAAAGAAATGTTTAGAAGTGGTATGAAAAGTTCAAAGAAGGCAGACACTGCGTTGAAGACGAAGAACCCTCTGGACGTCCATCAATCTCAACCGACGAAGCTCACGTCCAAAAATTAAAGATTTAGTGCTTGCGAAACGTCGATTTAAAACTAGAGACCTTGCTGAGGATGTCGGATTTTCAAAAGGATCGGTCAATTTAATTTTGGACATCAAACGAGTCAAATCTCGATTGGTACCGAAAACACTGAATGCGCCAGCTCACACTGCATTGATTCTTCGTGACGATTTTGCTAAAGATGAAACTCATATCGTTCCACAACCACCGTATTCACACCGTGCGACTTCTGGCTATTCTCTAAACTCAAAAGACTCTCCGGGGACACCGTTTTGAGTCGATTGAAGAGATTCAACGTGAATCGGCGCGCGCTTTGAAGGCCATCCCCTGCCGATGACTTTTCAGCATGCATTGAGGATTGGAAAAAACGTTGGCATAAGTGCATTGGGTCCGGAGGGTATTACTTTGAAAGCGATGAAATAAATTTGGAAGAATAAATAAAGAATTTTTGAGAAAAAATATAATTGGTCTTACTTTTTGGGATCAGTAGTACAAAGTAATTTTGCCATTTAATTGTGTAATTTTTTAAATGATATCAGAAATCTCTACGTTTGTATAAAATTTAATATCTTCAGAATCGATAAATGTTTTTTTTGTGGTAAAAAAATTGATTGTTTTCGATAATAGGCCAGCTAATTAGCGGGGTATTTTCAATAGCAATATTTTCTGGGTATTTTATAAAGTATATATAAGGGAGTGAGTAAAAGTTTTTTTTGTGTGTGTGTGTGCTGGAAATACCATGTTATGTAAATAATACAAAACTTACGTTTAATAAAACCTTTCATTGTTAACGCAATTTCAAAATATATACAGAATGCGTTAAAAATTTTTTAAATGCATCAAGTTTTCTATTTATTACACAAACTGTCCTACTTATGAAAATCTTTGATATAGTTTCTTGAATTTAACACATAAAATGGAAAACATAAAATTTGAGAGAGAAATTTTGTTTGAATTTTAATCAATTGATGTAAAAGGGGAAATGTACAGTACTGTTCATGTTGTATAATAGTATAAATTTATTTTTAAAAAATTTTATAAGTTTGTCAAAAAAATTTTATTACTTTATTAGTCTTAATTTGTTTTTTCTTGTAAAGAATATAGAAATCGATTTTTTTCAATAGTAGAGAATAAATATTCGAAAACAAAAAAAAAAAAATTATCTTCATTTTTATAAGTGGCAAGTTCATACAAAAATATTATTTTCTTTAAAAAAATTTGATGATGCATTTCCGTGATTGTTCATGAACATGTGGATTGTATATCACAAGTTTTTTGCATAAGGAGAACGGCGTTGCACATAAAAATTCAAGATCTGCCTGTCCTTTGACAATTAGATGGGAGTTTACTGTCCTCCAGATGAATTTTAATTGAAACCACCATACTTTTTACATGCGAAAATGTTTAATTCTCCTAATTTGTGAAAAAAGTGACAAATTTGACGATAAATTTGTTAAAAAAATCGATCTGAATATTTAAACCTTATGGCTCTGAATGATGTCATTGTGAATGGGTAGTTTTTTTTCTGTATGTAATTTTCTATGTATTTCTTAAAGTCTTTTATTTTTTGACACTGGATAATTAAATTTAATTCTCAATTCAGTCAATTTTCTTTTTGAAAAGTGAATTTTGTTTAAGAAGGTAAATAAACATGATGAATCAATGATAATAAAAAAAAAAAAAAAAGATTGATATTCAGATTCAGAAAAAAGATTCAATTTTTATTCACATTACTTATAAGATGTTATACTTTATGACATAATAATGATGAAATACACTTCTTAACCGTCGATGACGTGGTTCAAGCCATCTTCAATGTCATCAAAGACATCTATCGAAAGGGAAAAATGCATAAAAAACAGTCCTTTACAGCACTATACATATTTATATCTATATAAATTAATCTAAAGAACAAGAAAAAAAAAATCTTAAAATGTCAGTTTATAAGGAAGTATTTTTTTTAAACTTATGTGAATTAATTTTGGCCAAATCGGAAAATAGGGGACGTTGGGATCTGGTGACTTTTCTGGCGCCAACAGAGTGATAAGTCTTCAAATATGGTAACCAGGATATCATGTACAGTTTGAAATTCACTTTATTTACAATTGCAATCTTTTTCTTATAATGTACGTACATATATATATATATATATATATATATGCATATACCTGAAGAAAAAATAATTGTAAAATAAAATTATTTTTAAAATGTCAATTTATAAGAAATAATTTCTTCAACATATGTGTGGTAATTTCTATGGAAACATTGTATTATCCAGGGAGTTTATGTTTAATTTCATTAACACACGACATTATTAAGCTTTAATGAAACACAGCTTGCAGCTAACATTAATATGTCCAGCAGAAAGCATATCAGTGAATGGAACGACCTGTACAATCTCAGGACTTGAATATCATTCAATATGTTTGGGGCACTTTAGGATTATTAACGTGATGGAGCTTTAAAACCTTTTCAGCACATCGTCGCCACAAAGTATGTCTAATGAAAAATATGCCTAACTTTCAAATCTATGTCTTACTAAGAAAACTATCATCTACTTTTCGAAACTATGAAACGAAACTTTATGGCACCAACTGAGCGATAAATGGTAACCCGGATTTCCTGTATTGTATGCAATTCATTTTTCTTACAATTGCAACCCTTTTCTTGGTGCACTTTGGCGACAAATCTCAAAGGGCCCTATTCTGCGATTTTGCCTTAGTTTTTTATAAAAACAGCATACATCTCAGTTAGATTACGTTTAATTTCACTAACAAACGAAATTATCAAGAATCAACGGACACATAGCTTGCAATCAATATTATATTCGGCAGAAATCATTTTAGTGAATGGAGTGACCTGTCAAATCTCAGGACTTGAATCTCATTGAATATATTTTATACTCTGCAAAATATATTGGATTTCCTCCCCCACCCCCGAAGTGTTGCTGCCTTCAATCTCTTCACATCGTCATCACAAAGAAGATTTTCAAAATTATGCCCTCGTTATCTACCATCCACCTTGCACAAATAATGGATATCATCACTCAACACTGTTGATACGATGCATTGTTGCTCTGATGATCATAATGATTATACTGGATGAAGAATTAAAAAAAATTTCAATGTTCTAAATTATTAATTAATTAGTTTTTATTATTTCAAAGTTCTATGAGAAAAAAAAATGATGTCTAAATAAATAACAAAGACAGACTTTTTTTTATACAAAGACACTCTTTTTAATTATTTCTGGACATTTCGGGATATTTGTTTTTCAGACTAAATATTTTTCAATGATATGAATAGCAAAGGCCTTTTAATGATAAATGTTAATATTTTTTATTTCTTAGCAAAAAAAATAAATAAATAAAAACTTAAAACCATTCAATAAAATTACTTGTTAAAAAGGTATAAAATTTTAATAAAAAAGGAGAAATACTTTACTTCTAATAAAAGAAATATATAATACACTACTTCTTAAAAAAATAGAGATAATAAAAACATTTACATACTTGGGTCAGCAGCGGCATAGGCTAAAAAGAAAATAAATTATTGAAAATTAATAATCAGTAATTTTAACAAAGAAATATAAATTTATATTTCAAGATACAATTGTTGCAATTTTTCTATGCATTTGTCTATAATTTTTAATAGTTGTGATATTCTGATTCTACTCTATTTATAATTTTTAATAATTCTGAAATTTTAATAAGTAAAGAATTAATTTCAAGTTCATGAAAACGATACAATTTCTATTTATGCATTTATATTTAAATTTTAATTATCTATGAAATACAATCTTTATTTGCTATAAATTTAGATGGTTTCATCAAATCTTGTGGCATGTAAAACATAAGTACAATTTAATTTTTTAGAAAACATATCATGAAATTGTAAAAGAGTGCTTGTTGCAACTAATTCTGCAGAATGGGGATTCGCATGTAAAAATCAGGAATAAGGCTTCACAAGATCTCTAGGGTACTCATAACGAGTACAGTCAAGTGCACAGTGCAATGCTATAATCAAAAAGGAGGGCGAAATGCAATATTCAAGTCATTTTATGCAAGTTAAACAGTTGTCGCAAGTGCAGCATGGCTAGAAGAACCTATTTGGATGATTTGACACATGGTAGGAAGACATGCAAGCTTGAGGATAGCAGTGGGACAAGCATTGCCCAAGTGTTTGGAATCCCAATATTGTCATAAGGAAATAAAGACTGTACATCTTACGAATGGAGCCACAATCTCTGTACAGATGAGGGTCATTTAGTAACCAGTAATTCTCAACGCCAGTTGATATGGATCTAGGGTAACGGTTTCATCCCACTAATTTCAGGGATAGAGACTGTTAACGGAGTTCTTGTGTGCTACACTGGGGAGGCATTACGTAGAGAAGGTGGACCGAGGTCGAAAATTTCAACAAACGTACTTCTACCGAAGGTCACTATTTTCAACAAGTGATCCTCTCCAATATATGCTTGTTTTGGGGTGCCATCTCCTGTCACGAAATCTGCCAGTAGGAAGACGGTCATGAGGCTGTTGAGCCAATGAAGAAGAAGATTTGGTGCAGATTTCCTTCTTACGGACGATGATACTAATCCACATCGCCCTCTTACTATTGAGGAGCTTCTATCTAATGAAGTTATCACCAGAACGAATTGGCCAACGTATTAATCTGATTTAAAAACCTATAGAATATGTGTGAGGCGACTTTTTCGATTTATATAAATCAAAGGGCCTTTGTAACATAGTAAACATGAGAATTTATAATATTTGGAAAACGACAGACCGTAGTGGTTAGAAACTTAGCTAAAAGTATAGCGGAAATTACAAGACTTGTAAAAAGTCCATGCTATACAGTAGTCAGAAAGTGTCTAAAATGGTTATTAACAGCTGGACCAAAGATTTACATGCAATGACTATTGACGCCAACTGTTAGTGGAGCGTTGTTGACTTGTTTTTTGGTCATTGATAAAACTGCTACAGAACCAACATGCCAGAGCATTTACCAACTAATTTAATAATGTAATGGAATGAATGTGTTGTAATACACAAAGTGCCATTCACTATTGTCTATAAGAGTGCTAAACTATCCTTCCATATATAAATAAATCTTAGCCAAATTTGATTCATCGGTATAAACCCTAGGATGTGGCCGTTTTAATAATGTTCATCAGAGTACTGATGAGTTGAGAAAAGGCACTATAACATTCTCCTTGATATCTTGTATGCATGTGTTATTTTTCTAGCAGAAAAAATGAGTGCAAACATTTATAATTCTCCCAATTCGAAAGAATTTATAAGAATTAAAGTAATTTTGGTTGTACTCAGGATGTTATATACTATAAAAACATTAGCCATATATTTAAACGTTAGCCATAAATTAGGCATTAGCCTTATTACCGTTATATAACAGTCCTATTGTTAAATGTATGAATGTCTTTTATTCTGCAAAAAAAGAACCTACCCTTATTCGGTAAGCCCATCTATAGTTTTGACTGTTCTGTGTTTACTGTTTGACATAATAAGCTTTCTCTCTTTTGCAAAAATACTACCTTTTAAAGAATGGAATTACCAGAAATTTAATAGCAACAAATATAAGATTATTTTTTATTATTTTTAAGTGAGCTTGAAACGCTTGTTACCTTTAATAAAAGTAATCAATAAGTTTTCAAAATTGTAGTAAGGTATTTTTTTCTATAACTTTTTGTTACAAAAAACAAACAGATATTATTTTTTTTTGTTCATTACTCTTTTTTGAAAAATTTTGTTCTTAATATTTTAGAATCCTCTTAAAAGAGTTTTTTTGCATCTTAATCTAGTATTTTAAATATGAAAATTTAAAAGCATTATAATTTATCATGACGACTTACCCAACAATCCCAAAAGGACAGCAATCACCTTAGCGTACATGACTAGTGGTGAATCGTTTAAAACGAGAAGGAATCAGAAATCGCAAACTGTGATAGTTGTGTGAAATTCAGTGAAAGCCAGGTCCTTTTATACGTTATCTTAACGTTTGTAGCATTACACCAATTGTCAATAGACTTTCCTAATGTTCATTTAATCAATCAATAAATAAAAAAACCGGAACTTAATGTTCACTTTTAAGGATATATTTTAAGCAAAACATGTCATAACACGTATTCATAAATTTAATTTATTATCCTTTTTTCCTACCTTTTGCAATACCCTTGAAACAGTAAATTGGAACATAAAGTTTTATGGAATATAAAGTGTAAGTTTATTTCACCTTTTTATTTTTAATACAAAATAAGAAAATCATGAATCGTTATTAATGTGCATAAAACTATTATTAAATGGTGCATTTTCCCAGTAAACGACCAGCTGTTGTGCACTTAGATAACAGCTGAGATTGCGTTTTCTATTTATTACACAAATATTCCAACTCATTAATATCATTGATTAAGTTTTTTTGAAATAGCCTCATAAAATGGAAAATATCACATTTAATAATTTCAGTGTGTGCAATAATGTTTGATTTTTAATCGATGGATGTAAAATGGAAAATGCTATAAACAAGTAACAGAATATTTTAAATTTGGTTTTTAAAAATTACCTCTGCTTCTCAAAATTTTTGTTTTTCATTATTGTTTTTATTCCTTTTTTTTGTATTGAAAATCGAAATCGATTTTTCCCGATATTAAAGACAAAAAAAGTAAGTAAAACTATTTTAAAAACGTATTTTGTAGGATTTATCTTCGTTTTTTAAATAGAAATTCATAAAAAAAATAATTTTTTTTGTAACAAAACCACCAACAAATGAAGTACGTCAGTAATGGTTTAGCAACATACTGATCGTATTTCATGACTTTTTTTAATGCATCAGAAAACTTTTACCATTTAAAATTTCAAGAACTGCCGGCTTATTGACAATTAGATGGAGAGGTTATTATCCTTAAGAAGAAGTTTTAGAATTAACCATCACATACTATTGATGCAAAAATGTCTAAGTCATACTTATTAAAGTAAAGGCGACAAGTTTGACTATAAATTTGCTTTTTAAAAACACCTATCTATTTTTTTATACTTAATTTTACTGATATATATCACTATGGATGGGCAGTTGTTTTCTATAGGTAAGTTTCTGTGTATTTTTACAATTTACAAGACTATTTTTCTACAAGATTGAATTGAATTTCCTTTTGAGAATTTTATTTTATTTGCCTGTTTTGTTTTGATGAGTTCATATATTAAGTAGATAAATGAATAATAATAATTTAAAAAAAGACTGCTATTCAGAATCAATTAAGAAATCAGATTTTATTCATATTACATCAAGATGTCATATTTTTTTGACATAACATCGTTGAAATCACTCCTTAACCATCAATGATGTGGTTCAAGCCGGTTTCAATGTCATCAAAGACATCTGTCGAAAGAGAAAGAAATTGCAATAAATAAAAAATAATACTTTACAGTACCATGCATATTTATATCTATATAAATTAATCGAAAGAACAAAAAAGATTTAAAAAATATCTTCAAAACGACAGTTTATAAGGAAGACGGAATTTTTAAGATTATGTGAATTAATTTTTTATGAAAACTATATATAGTTTATGTTTAATTTTCTTAACACCGGAAATTATGAAGAATCAACGATACACAGCTGGTAGCGAATAACATTATCCTCAGCAGAAAACATTTCAATAAATGGAGTGATCTATTCACTTTCGCGTCTTGGATTTCATCCAATATGTTTGGGACGTTGTAGAGAGTATTATCGTATTGCTACCTTTTTAGTCCTCTTCATACAGTTGTTGAAAAGAAAGTCTTCCAAACCTCTCTCACCACTCACTGACTGCACAGCAAAATAATGGATATTGGAACAGAATGTTGTATATATACTGTATTCCACTGAATGTATTATTATATATCCTCCACCAGTATTATCCTCAGTAGAAAACATATCAGTGATTGGAATGACTTATACAATCTCAGGACTTGAATCTCATACAATACGTTTGAGACTTTGTAAGGAGTATTAACGTATTGCTGCCTTCAATTCTCTTCTCCACGCTGTTGTTACAAAGCAAGTCTTCCAAACCTCCCTCACTACTCACTGACTGCATAGAAAATAATGGATATTGGAACACAATACTGTATTACTCTTGTGATTTCATTGAATGTATTATTATAAATTTCCTCCAATATTATCTTCAGTAGAAAGCACATCAGTGATTGGAATGACTTGTACAATATCAGGACTTAATCTCATACAATACGTTTGAGACTTTGTAAGGAGTATTAACGTATTGCTGCCTTCAATCCTCTTCTCCACGCTGTTGTTACAAGCAAGTCTTCCAAACCTCCTCACTACTCACTAACTGCATATCAAATAATGGATATTGGAACACAATACTGTATTGTTCCTGTGATTTCATTGATGTATTATTACAAATCTTCCTCCAATATTATCTTCAGTAGAAAGCACATCAGTGATTGGAATGACTTGTACAATATCAGACTTAATCTCATACAATACGTTTGAGACTTTGTAAGGAGTATTAACGTATTGCTGCCTTCAATCCTCTTCTCCACGCTGTTGTTACAAGCAAGTCTTCCAAACCTCCTCACTACTCACTAACTGCATATCAAATAATGGATATTGGAACACAATACTGTATTGCTCCTGTGATTTCATTGGATGTATTATTATAAATCTTCCTCCAATATTATATTCAGTAGAAAGCACATAAGTGATTGGAATGACTTGTACAATATCAGGACTTAATCTCATCCATTATGTTTGAGACTTTGTGGGAGTATTAACGTATTGCTACCTTCAATTCCTTTCTTGACGCAGTTGTTACAAAGCAAGTCTTCCAAACCTCCCTCACTACTCACTAACTGCATAGCAAATAATGGATATCGGAACACAATACTGTATTGTTCTTGTGATTTCATTGGATGTATTATTATAAATCTTCCTCCAATATTATCTTCAGTAGAAAGCACATCAGTGATTGGAATGATTTGTACAATAACAGGACTTGAATCTCATACAATATGTTTGAGACTTTGTGGGGAGTAATAACGCATTGCTACCTTCAATTCTTCTTTCACGCTGTTGTTACAAGCAAGTCTTCCAAACCTCCCTCACTACTCACTAACTGCATAGCAAATAATGGATATTGGAACACAATACTGTATTGCTCTTTTGTGATTTCATTGGTATGTATTATTATAAATCTTCCTCCAATATTATCTTCAGTAGAAAGCACATCAGTGATTGGAATGACTTGTACAATATCAGGACTTGAATCTCATCCAATACGTTTGAGACTTGTAAGGAGTATTAACGTATTGCTGCCTTCAATCCTCTTCTCCACGCTGTTGTTACAAGCAAGTCTTCCAAACCTCCCTCACTACTCACTAACTGCATATCAATAATGGATATTGGAACACAATACTGTATTGCTCCTGTGATTTCATTGGATGTATTATTATAAATCTTTCCTCCAATATTATCTTCAGTAGAAAGCACATCAGTGATTGGAATGACTTGTACAATATCAGACTTAATTCATACAATACGTTTGAGACTTGTAAGGAGTATTAACGTATTGCTGCCTTCAATCCTCTTCTCCACGCTGTTGTTACAAGCAAGTCTTCCAAACCTCCCTCATCCTCACTAACTGCATATCAAATAATGGATATTGGAACACAATACTGTATTGCTCCTGTGATTTCATTGATGTATTATTATAAATCTTCCTCCAATATTATCTTCAGTAGAAAAGCACATCAGTGATTGGAAATGACTTGTATAATATCAGGACTTAATCTCATACAATACGTTTGAGACTTGTAAGGAGTATTAACGTATTGCTGCCTTCAACTCTTCTCCACGCTGTTGTTACAAGCAAGTCTTCCAAACCTCCCTCACTACTCACCAACTGCATAGCAAATAATGGATATTGGAACACAATACTGTATTGCTCCTGTGATTTCATTGGATGTATTATTATAAATCTTCCTCCAATATTATCTTCAGTAGAAAGCACATCAGTGATTGGAATGACTTGTACAATATCAGGACTTAATCTCATACAATACGTTTGAGACTTTGTAAGGAGTATTAACGTATTGCTGCCTTCAATCCTCTTCTCCACGCTGTTGTTACAAGCAAGTCTTCCAAACCTCCCTCACTACTCACTAACTGCATATCAAATAATGGATATTGGAACACAATACTGTATTGCTCCTGTGATTTCATTGATGTATTATTATAAATCTTCCTCCAATATTATCTTCAGTAGAAAGCACATCAGTGATTGGAATGACTTGTACAATATCAGGACTTAATCTCATACAATACGTTTGAGACTTTGTAAGGAGTATTAACGTATTGCTGCCTTCAATCCTCTTCTCCACGCTGTTGTTACAAGCAAGTCTTCCAAACCTCCTCACTACTCACTAACTGCATATCAAATAATGGATATTGGAACACAATACTGTATTGTCCTGTGATTTCATTGGATGTATTATTATAAATCTTTCCTCCAATATTATCTTCAGTAGAAAGCACATCAGTGATTGGAATGACTTGTACAATATCAGGACTTAATCTCATACAATACGTTTGAGACTTTGTAAGGAGTATTAACGTATTGCTGCCTTCAACTTTCTCTTCTCCACGCTGTTGTTACAAGCAAGTCTTCCAAACCTCCTCACTACTCACTAACTGCATATCAAATAATGGATATTGGAACACAATACTGTATTGCTCCTGTGATTTCATTGGATGTATTATTATAAATCTTCCTCCAATATTATCTTTCAGTAGAAAGCACATCAGTGATTGGAATGACTTGTACAATATCAGGACTTAATCTCATACAATACGTTTGAGACTTTGTAAGGAGTATTAACGTATTGCTGCCTTCAATCCTCTTCTCCACGCTGTTGTTACAAGCAAGTCTTCCAAACCTCCCTCACTACTCACTAACTGCATAGCAAATAATGGATATTGGAACACACATTGCATTGTTCCTGTGATTTCATTGATGTATTATTATAAATCTTCCTCCAATATTATCTTCAGTAGAAAGCACATCAGTGATTGGAATGACTTGTACAATATCAGGACTTAATCTCATACAATACGTTTGAGACTTTGTAAGGAGTATTAACGTATTGCTGCCTTCAATCCTCTTCTCCACGCTGTTGTTACAAGCAAGTCTTCCAAACCTCCCTCACTACTCACTAACTGCATATCAAATAATGGATATTGGAACACAATACTGTATTGCTCCTGTGATTTCATTGGATGTATTATTATAAATCTTCCTCCAATATTATCTTCAGTAGAAAGCACATCAGTGATTGGAATGACTTGTACAATATCAGGACTTAATCTCATACAATACGTTTGAGACTTTGTAAGGAGTATTAACGTATTGCTGCCTTCAATCCTCTTCTCCACGCTGTTGTTACAAGCAAGTCTTCCAAACCTCCCTCACTACTCACTAACTGCATATCAAATAATGGATATTGGAACACAATACTGTATTGCTCCTGTGATTTCATTGGATGTATTATTATAAATCTTCCTCCAATATTATCTTCAGTAGAAAGCACATCAGTGATTGGAATGACTTGTACAATATCAGGACTTAATCTCATACAATACGTTTGAGACTTTGTAGAGTCTAACGTATTGCTGCCTTCAATCCTCTTCTCCACGCTGTTGTTACAAGCAAGTCTTCCAAACCTCCCTCACTACTCACTAACTGCATATCAAATAATGGATATTGGAACACAATACTGTATTGCTCCTGTGATTTCATTGGATGTATTATTATAAATCTTCCCCAATATTATCTTCAGTAGAAAGCACATCAGTGATTGGAATGACTTGTACAATATCAGGACTTAATCTCATACAATACGTTTGAGACTTTGTAAGGAGTATTAACGTATTGCTGCCTTCAATCCTCTTCTCCACGCTGTTGTTACAAGCAAGTCTTCCAAACCTCCCTCACTACTCACTAACTGCATAGCAAATAATGGATATTGGAACACAATACTGTATTGCTCCTGTGATTTCATTGGATGTATTATTATAAATCTTCCTCCAATATTATCTTCAGTAGAAAGCACATCAGTGATTGGAATGACTTGTACAATATCAGGACTTAATCTCATACAATACGTTTGAGACTTTGTAAGGAGTATTAACGTATTGCTGCCTTCAATCCTCTTCTCCACGCTGTTGTTACAAGCAAGTCTTCCAAACCTCCCTCACTACTCACTAACTTTGCATATCAAATAATGGATATTGGAACACAATACTGTATTGCTCCTGTGATTTCATTGGATGTATTATTATAAATCTTCCTCCAATATTATCTTCAGTAGAAAGCACATCAGTGATTGGAATGACTTGTACAATATCAGGACTTAATCTCATACAATACGTTTGAGACTTTGTAAGGAGTATTAACGTATTGCTGCCTTCAATTCTCTTCTCCACGCTGTTGTTACAAGCAAGTCTTCCAAACCTCCCTCACTACTCACTAACTGCATAGCAAATAATGGATATTGGAACACAATACTGTATTGCTCCTGTGATTTCATTGGATGTATTATTATAAATCTTCTCCAATATTATCTTCAGTAGAAAGCACATCAGTGATTGGAATGACTTGTACAATATCAGGACTTAATCTCATACAATACGTTTGAGACTTTGTAAGGAGTATTAACGTATTGCTGCCTTCAATTCTCTTCTCCACGCTGTTGTTACAAGCAAGTCTTCCAAACCTCCCTCACTACTCACTAACTGCATATCAAATAATGGATATTGGAACACAATACTGTATTGCTCCTGTGATTTCATTGATGTATTATTATAAATCTTCCTCCAATATTATCTTCAGTAGAAAGCACATCAGTGATTGGAATGACTTGTACAATATCAGGACTTAATCTCATACAATACGTTTGAGACTTGTAAGGAGTATTAACGTATTGCTGCCTTCAACTCACTCTTCTCCACGCTGTTGTTACAAGCAAGTCTTCCAAACCTCCTCACTACTCACTAACTGCATAGCAAATAATGGATATTGGAACACAATACTGTATTGCTCCTGTGATTTCATTGGATGTATTATTATAAATCTTCCTCCAATATTATCTTCAGTAGAAAGCACATCAGTGATTGGAATGACTTGTACAATATCAGGACTTAATCTCATACAATACGTTTTGAGACTTTGTAAGGAGTATTAACGTATTGTTGCCTTCAATCCTCTTCTCCACGCTGTTGTTACAAGCAAAGTCTTCCAAACCTCCCTCACTACTCACTAACTGCATATCAAATAATGGATATTGGAACACAATACTGTATTGCTCCTGTGATTTCATTGGATTATTATTATAAATCTTCCTCCAATATTATCTTCAGTAGAAAGCACATCAGTGATTGGAATGACTTGTACAATATCAGGACTTAATCTCATACAATACGTTTGAGACTTTGTAAGGAGTATTAACGTATTGCTGCCTTCAATCCTCTTTCCACGCTGTTGTTACAAGCAAGTCTTCCAAACCTCCCTCACTACTCACTAACTGCATATCAAATAATGGATATTGAACACAATACTGTATTGCTCCTGTGATTTCATTGGATGTATTATTATAAATCTTCCTCCAATATTATCTTCAGTAGAAAGCACATCAGTGATTGGAATGACTTGTACAATATCAGGACTTAATCTCATACAATACGTTTGAGACTTTGTAAGGAGTATTAACGTATTGCTGCCTTCAATCCTTTTCTCTCCACGCTGTTGTTAGCAAGCAAGTCTTCCAAACCTCCCCTCACTACTCACTAACTGCATATCAAATAATGGATATTGGAACACAATACTGTATTGCTCCTGTGATTTCATTGATGTATTATTATAAATCTTCCTCCAATATTATCTTCAGTAGAAAGCACATCAGTGATTGGAATGACTTGTACAATATCAGGACGACCATACAATACAAGTTTGAGACTTTTGTAAGGAGTATAACGTATTGCTGCCTTCAATCCTCTTCTCCACGCTGTTGTTACAAGCAAGTCTTCCAAACCTCCTCACTACTCACTAACTGCATATCAATGGATATTGGAACACAATACTGTATTGCTCCTGTGATTTCATTGGATGTATTATTATAAATCTTCCTCCAATATTATCTTCAGTAGAAAGCACATCAGTGATTGAACACTTGTACACATATCAGGACTTAATCTCATACAATACGTTTGAGACTTTGTATGAGTATTAACGTATTGCTGCCTTCA
>BPLR01003789.1:0-46570 GCA_021605095.1 Caerostris extrusa
ACCCTCAGTACTGATTATTATTAAGAGTATTTCACTGAAAACCTTTTACACTGTTCAGTTTTCTTACCTTTTTGTAGAGGTTACTGCTCTAAATATGAAAGGAATCTTATTTTGGAGGAAAAGGTGATTTTTTTTTTATTAATATTTTTACGTTTGCATTAGTGTGAGAACTATTATTTCTGTTTTACTTGCAGTTGACTATATAAGTTAAGTTTTGAAGAACTATTATTTTCTGTTTTACTTGCAGTTGGGCTATATAAGTTAAAAGTTTTGAAGAACTATTATTTTCAGTTTTACTTGCAGTTGACTATATAAGTTAAAGTTTTGAAGAACTATTTTCTGTTTTACTTTTCTAAAGTTTTTATTTTCTGTTTGCAGTTGACTATATAAGTTAAAGTTTTGAAGAACTATTATTTATTTTTACTTGTAAGTTGACTATATAAGTTAAAGTTTTTGAAGAACTATTATTTCTTTTTTTACTCTCCACAGTTGGCTATATAAGTTAAAGTTTTTGAAGAACTATTATTTTCTGTTTTTACTTACAGTTGGCTATATAAGTTAAAGTTTTGAAGAACTATGTTTTCTTTGGCTTTCAGTTAAAGTTTTGAAGAACTTGTATTTTCTGTTTTTACTTGCAGTTGGCTATATAAGTTAAAAGTTTTGAAGAACTATTATTTTCTGTTTTTACATAAGTTAAAGTTTTGAAGAACTATTATTTTCTGCAGAAGTTATTATATAAGTTAAAGTTTTTGAAGAACTATTATTTTCTGTTTACTTGCAGTTGACTATATAAGTTAAAAGTTTTGAAGAACTATTATTTTTCTGTTTTACTTGCAGTTGAGCTATATAAGCTAAAGTTTTGAAGAACTATTATTTTTCTGTTTACTTGCAGTTGACTATATATAAGTTAAAGTTTTGAAGAACTATTATTTTCTGTTTTACTTGGAGTTGACTATATAAGCTAAAGTTTTGAAGAACTATTATTTTCTGTTTTTCTGTTTTTTGCAGTTGACTATATAAGCTAAAGTTTTTGAAGAACTATTATTTTTGCTGTTTTTTACTTGCAGTTGACTAAGCTAAAGTTTTAATTGGCTTGTATTTTCTGTTTTACTTGCAGTTGACCTTTATATAAGCTAAAGTTTTGAAGAACTTATTTTCTGTTTTACTTGCAGTTGACTATATAAGCTTAAATTTTTTTTGAAGAACTATTATTTTCTCATTTTACTTGCAGTTGACTATGCAGCTTTTCAAAGTTTTTGAAGAACTATTATTTTCTGTTTTACCGCAGTTGACTATAAGCTAAAGTTTTGAAGAACTATTTTCTGTTTTTACTTGCAGTTGACTATATAAGCTAAGTTTTGACTTGCAGTTGACTATAAGTTAAAGTTTTGAAGAACTATTATTTTCTGTTTTACTTGCAGTTGACTACATATAAGTTGGTTTTGAAGAACTATTATTTTCTGTTTTTACTTGCAGTTGACTACATAAGTTAAAGTTTTTGAAAGAACTATTATTTTCTGTTTTTACTTGCAGTTGACTACATAAGTTAAAGTTTTGAAGAACTATTATTTTTCTGTTTGATTACATTATAAGTTAAAGTTTTGAAGAACTATTATTTTTCTGTTTTACTTTGCAGTTTGACATATAAGTTAAAGTTTTGAAGAACTATTGACCTACTTGCAGTTGACTATATAAGCTAAAGTTTTAGGAAGATATTATTTCATTTTACTTGCAGTTTACTATAAGCTAAAGTTTTTGAAGAATACCTTTATTTTCATTTTTGATTGACTTTTATATAAGCTAAAGTTTTGAAAGAACTATTATTTTCTGTTTTGCTTGCAGTTGATATTCAAAGTTTGAAGAGAACTATTATTTCTGTTACTTGCAGTTGACTATATAAGCTAAGTTTTGAAGAACTATTATTTTCTGTGTTACTTGCAGTTGACTATACTGAAGCTAAAGTTTTGAAGAACTATTATTTTCTGTTTTTTGCTGTTGACTATATAAGCTAAAGTTTTGAAGAACTATTATTTTCTGTTTACTTGTAGTTGACTATATAAGCTAAAGTTTCTGTTTTACTTGCAGTTGACTATATAAAGTTGCAGTTTTGAGAACTATTATTTTCTGTTTTACTTGCAGTTGACTATATAAGTTAAAGTTTTGAAGAATATTATTTTCTGTTTTTACTTGCAGTTGACTATATAAGTTAAAGTTTTGAAGAACTATTATTTTCTGTTTACTCTTGCAGTTGGCTATAAAAGGCAAGTTAAAATTTTGAAGAATCTCTGTTTTACTTGCAGTTGACTAGATTAAGTTTTGAAGAACTATTATTGATTGGCTATATAAGTTAAAGTTTTGAAGAACCTGCAGTTATTTTTCTGTTTTACTTACCAGTTGAGCTATATAGAGATTAAGGGTTTGAAAAATTTATTATTTTCTGTTTTACTTGCAGTTGACTATATAAGTTAAGGCGTTTTGAAGAACTATTATTTTCTGTTTTACTTGCAGTTGACTATACTAAGTTAAGTTTTGAAGAACTATTATTTTCTGTTTTTTACGGTTGACTATAAGCAGAAGTTTTTGAAGAACTATTATTTTCTGTTTTACTTGCAGTTGACTATATAAGTTAAAGTTTTGAAGAACTATTATTTTCTGTTTTACTTGCAGTTGACTATATAAGTTAAAGTTTTGAAGAACTATTATTTTTCTGTTTTACTTGCAGTTGACTATATAAGTTAAAGTTTTGAAGAACTATTATTTTCTGTTTTACTTGCAGTTGACTATATAAGTTAAAAGTTTTGAAGAACTATTATTTTCTGTTTTACTTTGCAGTTGACTATATAAGTTAAAAGTTTTGAAGAACTATTATTTTCTGTTTTACTTGCAGTTGACTATATAAGTTCTAAAGTTTTGAAGAACTATTATTTTCTGTTTTACTCTGCAGTTGACTATATAAGCTTAAAGTTTTGAAGAACTATTATTTTCTGTTTTACTTGCAGTTGACTATATAAGCTAAAGTTTTGAAGAACTATTATTTTCAGTTGACTATATAAGCTAAAGTTTTGAAGAACTATTATTTTCTGTTTTACTTGCAGTTGACTATATAAGCTAAAGTTTTGAAGAACTATTATTTTCTGTGTTACTTGCAGTTTGACTATATAAGCTAAAGTTGAAGAACATATTATTTTTTCTGTTTTTACTTGCAGTTGACTATAAGCTAAAGTTTTGAAGAACTATTATTTTCTGTTTTACGAAGTTGACTATATAAGCTAAAGTTTCTGTTTTACTTGCAGTTGACTATATGGATTAAAAAGTTTTGAAGGAACAATATTATTTTCTGTTTTACTTGCAGTTGACTATATAAAGTTAAAGTTTTGAAGAATATTATTTTCTGTTTTACCTTGCAGTTGATAGGATTAAAGTTTTGAAGAACATTATTTTCTTACTTGCAGTTGGCTATATAAGTTAAAATTTTGAAGAACTATTAGCACTTTCTGTTTTACTTGCAGTTTTGACTATATAAGTTAAAGTTTTTGAAGAACTATTATTTTCTGTTTTACTTTTGCAGTTGGCTATATAAGTTAAAGTTTTGAAGAACTATTATTTTCTGTTTTACTTGCAGTTGACTATATAAGTTAAAGTTTTGAAGAACTATTATTTTCTGTTTTACTTGCAGTTGACTATATAAGTTAAAGTTTTTGAAGAACTATTATTTTTCTGTTTTTACTTGCAGTTGACTATATAAGTTAAAAAGTTTTTGAAGAACTATTATTTTCATTTTACTTGCAGTTGACTATATAAGTTAAAGTTTTTGAAACTATTATTTTCTGTTTACTTGCAGTTGACTATATAAGTTAAAATTCTTCTTCCTTGACGGAACAACGTCATGGTGGACCAAAAGTCATCTGCCTATTGGCACATTTATACATAGGAGATGTTTTCTTTGTATGGTAGGGTTGTCAGTCCCTACACTCAACACTCTATAGTCATGTTAGGCCGAGCCCTAGGTTGAACAAATTATACTTTTGAAAATAAACAGTATTTTATATCGTTTCACATTCATAGTATATCGCTCACATTCTTAGATGACAAAATTGATCAGATTTCGTTGCAATATTGTATAAAAGAATTGAAAAATGGCAACTATAAAAAATAATTTTAAAAAATATTTCTTTTGAAATTTGGTTTTGTGTTAGCGATTGTGGTTTGAAAAACAATATGTGTTCAATGTGTTTGTAATGTGATTTAATCATTCATTGACCTCTCACAAATAATTCACTTGAAAGTGTCTTTTATCTAAAGCAAATTTCGTCGCAAATTAAATTATTGTATTTGCTTATAACGTCATTCAATCATATGGAAAGAAAAACAACATTTATGCGCGTAAACGCTTCATTAATGATGCTCTGTTCGCTTACTCGAGGAACTGTGATATCGATAAGGCGCGAAGATGTTAGTGTTAATTAAGTGGCTTTACGAAAGATCTTATTTCATTAATCAGGGGATTGTTTTATTCAGCTTTTACAGCCATTAAGTTGATATGTTCGTGTTTGAGTTCATTTCGAAGCACGGGAACATGTCATTGGGTGCGCGATTTTAATAAAGATTGGCATTCGATTAAAAGATATACTGATTTGTTAACGGGTATGTGTTTAATAAAATATTTAGTGGCTTAGGGAAACGATATTTCACTTTTTTAATAAATTAGGGGAATGTAAGTTTGGCTTGGTTGGTCGCTTTACTGTCATTTTTTGTGCACACTTTAGGCTAATTAGACTGGAACCTAAAATTGTGGCCTAAACCTAAAGAACCTAATTAGACTGGAACTAAATATTGTATTGAAGACTATTCCATTGTGATGTATTAAAAATAACTGGATTCCGAACCCCCGAACAAACATCCTCGCCTCCACCGGGATTCGAACCTGAAGCCCGTGAGTCCAAAGTTCAGAGAGTTAGCCAACTGGCCCTCAGGCTGCATGGAGGCTCTGTAGAGTTAATAGTTTCATAATATTATTCAAATTCAAACTTTTGGTCAATATTATTAAGTTGTGAAATTTTTTATCAAGTTCCTTTTACAGGAAACTTAAAAAAGAATTTATATAATTCTCCACTGGCCCAATAAGAGGCTCCCACAGGCTGAGGCTCGTTACTAGATTATAAAATCTGATGTTGTCTTGGTTTTTAAGAATTATACTATATAAGGTACTACTGCGAAAAAAAAAGAGTTATAATAGACATTGTATAATCTTGCATTGATTGTAGAGTCTTGTGTTGTTTCTTATGCCAATTAGTCCACATCAACATCTAGACCAAGTCCCTTGGCCCGCTGTGCTCTCATGGAAGAAAAAGGGGGCGGGGCGGCTTCTAATGTGATGGAGCACCCATAGGTAGAAGTCTGAATTGGTTCCGTGTCGCTGAAAAAATGAGAGCAGTGCCTTCTAGGAGGAGTTTTAGGGGTAACTACCATGCATTTGTTTATCGTATGGGATAAAAACCGGAAACCTCTCACCAGGTAGTCCGACTCACGAGGCAAGGTGCTGAACATCACAAACGCCATCAAATACTCGTGTCTTCCTTTTCTGAAACTGTATCTACAACAAAAGCCGCCAGCGGTTTGAACCTCAACTCTTATGCTCTCACCATAATCTTGTAATATACACTCATTGCTTATTTCTCTAAAAAAAGTACATTAATTACTTTAATTTGCATTTATAAATACTTTAATTATATTAATACTTTAACAATAATTTCTATTAAAATCAATCTATATCAGATTGTTAATCACAATTATTTATCATTCACAAGTAACGAAGCTGTTCTTCATTTGGGGGAGAGGGTGTCTCGTCTCCATACGGTGTTCTTGAAAGCCTTTTTGGTTTTGGTAACCGAACGACATATGGAGTTCATCACTGCAGCCAGTTATGCCTGTCATCAACAAAAAATACAGGTCCGTTTCAGGACCCAGCAGCACCATCTGCCCTTTTTTGGAATGAAGGCAGTCTGCCTAATACTAAATATTGTGAATTCAAGACTATTCTAAAAGGAGAACATTGTGATGTATTTAAAAATTGTTCAGGAGCTCATGCACTCTGTTTTTATTTAGCTGGTACATTGTTCTTAATTGTTTACTTTTTGTTTTCAAGTGACTATTTAAGTTGCTGTCAGCCAAGATAAACTGTAGTTTTTTTAACAAATAAATTATAGTTTATATTGATTTTGCTAAAAGCAGTTATAATAGACTTTGTTATAAGGAATAAGTGAAATTATCTTTCCCTTGAAATGTTTGTTGTAAAAAGCGATGCAGTTTGCAATGCTTTATAAAATTTGCATTTTTGTATTTGTACGGAAGACTAGAATTGACCTTTTGAATTAAGACAGCCTGGTCTAAATTCTTACGAGGCCTGATTCTGAATAAAAATTACGATTCCGTACCGGGGAAGTGTATGATAAATCCGCCGGAAGGAATGTCTTTTTTCTTTTGTGCTTCAAGAAGATTAATTGTAGTACTGAATAATACTCTGGATTTAAAGAAAGGGAAATATTAAGAGAAATGATCAATATCACTAAATTGTAAGCCTGTTGTTGTTGTTGTCCTATTCCCTGAAGAGTACAAAAAAATCAAATATCGTGGTGCTCAGAATAATACTGGCTATGTTGATTGCTAGCTCGGAGTATAAACCCTTTTCCGGGTTAGTCCGTACACAATTCAACAGCTGGACAATCAAAGACATGATGAGGAGAAAGCTCAACAGCAGGGCAAAGGTTTGGTTTTGGTTTGTCGCTCCACGGTCGTTTTTTGCACATTTTATGATAAATAGACCGGGACCTACAGTTTAACCTGGATTCAGAACCACTAACAAACATCTATGCCATCGTCAGGATTATAACCTGAAGCCTGTGGTGCAAGGCCAGATCGCCAGCAGAAATGGCCATCAGGCTACCCATGTAATTGACGTTTATAGAATTTGTATTTTTTAACGGCATTGAAATAAAAGGAGTTAAAATGATTAAAAATTACTTTAATGAAAATAATAACGAAAAACTTATTTATTAAGTATTATTTAAGTGGTTAATAAATAAGGAAAAGAAAACTGCAAAACTCAGTTAAAAGGAAATGCTAGTTAATAAAAATATTTAAATGTACAGAAATGAGAATTTCAGTAATGTAGTTCACCATAAGAATCTTAAATGCCAACATCAGCAAAAACAAAACAAGACAAACAAATAATGAAGGTGATAAACACTTAAAAGCTTAGTGAATAATATTAAATAAATTGAGACAAATTTCAAAACTAATGGAGAATTCTAGAAGCTAGGGCAAAATAAATAGTAAATAAAAAAAAAAACATCGTAAATAAAGGGCAAAAAAAAATAAACCAGTAAATGAAATTAGGAGCAAAGCATCAAATAAAAAAGATTAAATAAACGTATGAGGAATTAATGAGGAGATTAACGTATGTAGGAAAAGATTCCAGAGCCTACATGATTAAGTGAAAAGATCATCAGAAGTAAAAAAATAATATCAACAAGTAAAGGATCTTAACTGTAATGGATTTGCAACATAAGCAGTTAAGTAAAACAAGATCAAAATTAACAGCTGGAAAAGTTATCATTAGTTTCTAATCATTCCAGATATTTCTCCTAAAAATCTTTTAACGTTCAGAACCATGTACACGAAAAGCTTTCAGCATTTGAAAGTCTTTTGTCACTTCCCATGTGTGAAGGAGACAGTGTTGTCGATGGAAAATAATGACGAATAATAATCCTGTTCCTGTTTTAAAATGTGCAAGGAATCGTCTTTCTTGAATGAAAAGGGTGATTTTATTCCTAAAATCCTATGTTTGCATTAGACACAGATCTATTCTTATATGGTTTGCTTACTTTTGACGTATATAAGTAAAGGTTTTGAAAAATTCTAATTTCAAAATAAACCGTTTTTTATTTTGTTCAGGAACTGACATTCATAGATGACAAAAAATATACCAGATTTCGTTACAATATTGTATATAAACATTTGCTGTTACATATCAAATGACATTAATTATTTTAAAATTCTTTCTTTGAAATTTGATGTGTCAGAGATTATGGTTTGAAAAAATAAATAAGTATTTTTCAATGAGAGGTAATAATGAGCTTTGAGATGCGATTGAATCATTCACTGATCACTCAAAATAATTCATTTGAAAAGGGTCTTTATCTAAAGAATATTTCGTCGCAGATTAAATTATTTGCTTGTAACGTTATTCAATCAATTGGAAAGAAACAAAACTCCTCCACATTAATGCGCGTACATGCTTCATTAATGATATTCTTTTATCGATAAGGCGCGAATGTTTGTGTTAATTAAGAATTGGCTTGACACGATGCTTAATTCATTAATCAGGGATTGTTTTTTCGCTTTACAGCCATTTTGACATTTTGTGTGGGAGTTCCTTTTTAGAACAGGGGGACATGTCTCACTGGGTGCGCGATTTAATAAAGATTGAATATTCAATTACGATATACTGATTTGTGTTTAATAAAATGTTTAGTGTCTTAGGAAATGATATGTCGTTTTTAGAATGAATTAGGTGATTGAATATGTAATAGTTAATAATTTCATAATATTATTCATGTTCAAATTTTGTCCAATATTCCTATGTAGAGAGTTGTAAAAAGTTTTGTCAAATTATTTATTTATATTTAAATTGCGGTTGACATAATCTTTTAATATTGTAAAGCTATTGTTAATATCCCGAAAAACAAAAAATGCATTAATTGTTTTGCGATTAAAAACTGAATACCAAATTGCAGAACACTTAATGAATACTACTATCACAAGATTTATGAAGCAACACAAAAATAGGAAACTTTCTGCTGAGGGCGTTAAAAATACCAAAAATGTGGCTTTGACCTGACGTCGAGCTTATTAATTGTCCGTTTGAGGTCTGCCCAGCTTTTACAGCCACCAAGGTACTGTCGTCTAGACCATCCCTGGGATTTATATTTATATATTATCTGTACATTCAACAAACTAATCTTAAATGCACTTGCCATTTTGATTTTCTTGCTATCAAATGCAAAATGTTAAGAAAAAAACATTATTTATCATCCACAAATTTATGTAATAATTTACAGTTTGAATGGTTTATTTAAGCTTTATATTTGTTGATGCATTGTTCTTAATTTCATTTTCTTGTTTTTTTTAACGGCTAAACAGTGTATTTTGGATGCTTTTTTTTAAAAAATTTTGGATGCCGTTTACAGGTGATGTACTGTTTAGGAGGGAAAATTTAAAAAAGAATAAGGAATAAGCTTTGAATTATCTTTTCCACTTGAAATTTGTGGTTCAAGTGCGGTGACATGGATGTTTGCAATGTTGTATAAAGTTGCATTGTTAGTATTGGTATGAAAGACTGTTGTTACCCTGGTTGAAATTAAGAGAGCTTGGCCCAGAATCTTGTGTAATGATTCCGAATAAAAAGTTTACGAGTCAAAACTTGCCGGAGATGGCCTTAGATATCATTTGTAAGAATGACTTTTGCCCCAGTTGAATGATGTTGACCATTGAAGATAACTATTTCACATCTAGGTTTAGGGAAATATTTAAGGAAGGCATGATTTATGACAGTGTTTAAGTCTATTGCAGGGGCTAGAATCCCTACTTAACTACGCTGGAAGCAGGCTACAAGAACAGCAGTGATGAATAGCTACGAACAGAAAAAATTTCCAAAGTCGCTGAAGAAATATCCATATAGTTCAGCTCAATAAAAAGGGTCCACCCAACATTTGATACTCGATTGAGCTTTTACTTTCATATATTTTTAGTGCTGAACATCTAAAGAGTGCAGTCATTTGAGTCTACTTTTTGAAATAAGTAGTATAGCAACAGATTGTTTATGGTTGAACTTGCTCGATGCTCCCTAGAAAAATGATGCCATATTCCAAGTGAAAAATTAAGAGCAATGAATCAATGTCAAATCTTGAAGCTTGTAACTGATTTTTAGAGAATTTGATGTTCTTTAACAACCTCAAAATTAAAGAAATTTACATGCCAAAATTATTTTAATAAGAAGTATAACACAAGGTCCTTTATTAATTATTTTAAGCGGATGATAATTAAAAAATTATCTCCCGATCTAAAAACTCAGTTAAAATGAAACGTTAGTTAATAAAAAATATTTAAATACAAGGAAATAAATATCCTGTCAAAAATTCAGCTAGGCATAAAAGAACCTAAATGGCCCACCATGGGATGTTGCAAAACAAAAAGAAGAAAAAAAGGTAAATAAATGAAAAAAATAATGATCTTTATCTGTAATATTAAATAAATTGAGACAAATTTAAAAGCTAATGAAGAACAGTAACTAAAGAGAAAATTTTAGCAAAGAAATACTCCATCTAAATAAACGGAAAAAAAACCAGTTAATGAAATTAGGAGCAAACAGCATTAAAAATAAAAAGATTAAATAAACGTATGAGGAATTAAAGAGGAGATTAACGTATGTAGGAAAAGATTCCAGAGTCTTACATGATTAAGTGAAAAAGACCATCAGAACCAAAAAAATGTCAGCAACAAAGGATCTTAACTGTAATGGATTTTCATTTGAGCAGTTAAGTAAAACTAGATAAAATTAACTGTTGGAAAAGATGTCGTCCATTTTCTAGGAATTCCTAATTATTTCTACCAAAATCTTTTAACGGTTAGAACCAAAAGAAGCTTTCAGCACTTTGAAAGTCTTTTGTCACAAGAATTATAAAAGCAGACAATGGATGGGAAATAAAAGATTTTTCTTTTAATCTTTCACCTCGAGGTTGGTTCATCCCATAGTCTGACAATGAAAGCATTGAGAATGCTATTTTAAAGATAATGATTAAAAAATTTGAACATTTTATGTCTAATGGATGTTAAATTAGAAGACTTTTTGTGAGAGATTTCTTAGTTCAGGAAATTTAACGACAGAAAGCGATTATGCGACTCTCTATAAATTATTGGTAATTAAGTTTTAAATGCACTTGTCATTTTCTATTTTCAATTAAATGCAAAAATGTTAATGATGTGATACATTGTGTAATGGGTTTGGTATAATTTGCAGCGAGAAGGCGCCATTCATATATATTTTTATTACATCATACACAACGTTTGTTTCTATTCTTGTCTATGTACACTGTGTTTGTTCTCTAATACATGTAGTTTGCCATGTTGTTTTGAATGTCGATTTGAGGAGCATCAAAACTCATCTAAAATATTTTAACATTTTTGCTGCATACTATTGGGTATTGCAACAAATCGAAATCTATGAATCTTTTATGCACCCTTATATTACTTAGCGGAATTATAACATTGGTTACAATAATATGCATAAATAAATATGCACACTACCTTAATAGTCCAAAAATAGTAATAATCTAAAATATTAATGACAGTCATAAGAATAATAATAGACTAATATTATAGTAATAATAATAATAGTCTAAAAATAATTATCCTAGAATATATTAGGATAATTATTTTTTATTCAACTAGTGTGGGGCTAGAAACCACGAATATATGCTATGAACAGACTTAAAGAGTAGATAACGGATAGCCACGAACAGACATCAAAATAGATGAATAGCCCATAAACGTGTGACGAAATTTCTTCATCACCCACAAGTTTGAAGATGTATAGCGTGACTTAATATTGCATGTTGCCCACACGACTAGGGACTATATCGCCTTTCGGAAAATATTTCATGGCAAGTATCCCTCATTTGCATCTTGTATAAGACAAATCCCTTAAACCCCCCCCGAAACTAATGATTACAGAATTTGGTTTTTTAACAATATTGAAATAAAAGAGATTTAAATTGCCAAAATTACTTTAATATATATAATAACAAAAGAACTTATTAATTAATTATTACTTAAGTGGATATTAATTATGAGAAGAAAATTTGCAAGGCCCAGCTAAAACAAACGCTAGATAATAAAAATTACTAAATCCACAGCAATGAGAATCTCAATTAACGTAGTTCACCATAAAGAATCCTAAATTTTAACATCAACAAAAATAAGACAAAAAAAAATAATAATAAACACTTAAAAGCTCAACACATAACATTAAATAAATTGAGACAAATTTCAAAACTACATGTAGAAGTCCAGAAACTAAAGTGAAATAAATAAAGAAAAGAAAAACATCGTAAATAAAGTGGGAAAAAATAAACAAGTAAATAAAATTAGGAGCAAAGCATCAACAAATAAAGAGATTAAATAAACGTATGAGGAATTAATGAGGAGATTAACGTATGTAGGAAAAGATTCCAGGGGCTTACATGATTAGTGAAAAGACCATCAGAAGTAAAAAAAATAATGTCAACAAGTAAAGGATCTTAACTGTAATGGATTAGCGACTTGAGCAGTTAAGTAAAACTAGATCAGAATTAACAGTTGGAAAGGTTGTCATCAGTTTCTAGGAGTTCCTGATTATTTCTCCTAAAATCTTTTAACGTTTAGAACCATGTACACGAAAAGCTTTCAGCACTTTGAAAGTCTTTTGTCATTTTCCATGTGTGAAGGAGACAGAGTTGTCGATGGAAAATAAAAGATTTTACATAATCTTTCACCTAGAGGTTGGTTCACCCCATAGTCTGACAGCGAAAGTCTTGAGAATGCTATTTTAAAGCTAATGAGCAAAAATTTGAACCTCTTGTCATTTTATGTTTTATGGAAGTTAAATTAGAAGTCTTTTCTGAAAGATTTCTTTGTTCAGAAAATAGAAAGATAGAAAGCGATTATGCGATTCTCTATGCATTCTGTGTAATTAAATATTAAATGCACTTGACTTTTCATTTTGCTATTAAATATAAAATGTTAAGAGAATAATGCCTTATGTATTATTTATGTAATAATTTGCAGCTGGAATGCTTTTCATATATATATTTTTATTGATCATACACTATTTTATCTAGTTTTTGTTTTCTAATGTATGGGACAGTAATCTGCCATGATAGGTATTTTTGCCAGGCATATTTTTTTTAATTTTGGACTTCAATTTAAATTATTTCAGGTATGAAAATTTACCTAAAACTACCTGTAATTTTTTTATCATAAATACTTTAGAGGTGATAGAATTTAATTTGTATGAAATGCAGGAGAATCAAAACCCATCTAAAATATTTTAACATTTTCGCTGTATGGGATTCGGTATTGCCATAAATCTAAATATATGAATCCATTCTACAACCTTATGATTCTTAGTGAAATTCCAGCATTGATTATAAAACTACGTGCTAACAAATATACAGACAGCCTTAATAAGAATATGTTAGAAAAATATTTTTTTCTTTGTTCAACTACGGTGAAGCTATAATCCACTCTTGTATGCTACAAATAGTCATCAAGAACAGATGATGAATAGCCACGAACAGACTTTAAGAACAGATGATGAATAGACTAGAACAGGTGATAAATAGCGAAGAGCAGTGGGTGAATAGCCCAATAATGTGTGACGAAAGGTCTTCGTTATCTATAAATATGACTGTTATAACATGACCTGATATCTCATGTTGTCTACACGACAAAGTCTTAAATTGCTTCCCGGAAGAAATTTTATGGCCAAATACTCCTCATTTGCGTCTCGTACGAGAGAAAACCCTTAACTTTCCACCAGAAGACTAATTATCCATTTAATATGCTTTACACACGTTTCAAAAATGCCCATAAAATCGCCTCATTTCTGGAAATAATAAATGAAACGCAAGCCACCAGTAGAATGAAGATTTGAATCTAGTTTTCTTACATATTAGCTGCTCGTGTTACCATTGGGGCACGAATCCTGAAGAAATGTCTTAATAAAATAGACATACAAAAATTAACAAAACAATAAAATTCAGAAAAATGTGAAATTTCAGAAGTAACTAGTGTGACAATAACTAATAATAACTATTATTAACTTTAGTAAATAATGACTAATGTGTTTAGTAAGCTTACTAGACACAATCTCCAATATAAAAATAATGTTGACTTTATAAGCAACTTTATTTGGATTTTTGAGAGTTTATTATTTGTGAGTTCATCGTGTGTATTAGCCTCGAAACAGTACTTTGGCAAGTATAAGGAAAGATTAGCTACTCACTTTCATCTTAGCCGCCAACTGCTGTCGGTCCCGAGAGGGGTCCGCGTTTCCGGGCAGAGTGTGGCCCCACATTTTGATGCCGATGCTCCCATAAGCATAGCTCAGGATCAGGATGGGAAACACGAATGTTACAGAAAATACGACAGAGGTGTAAACCTGAAAAGACGTGAACACAATTATCTAAACAGCAACAGCACTAATAAACATGTACGGAAAACTTAAGAGTTATCATTTCACTCAACATTTCCTAGACCTCTTAACATATTACCCCGAGTAAACTCGCATTTTATATTTATCTTATCTAACCCATGATATTTTCTGAAGGCCATAAATTAATTCGAGGAAGATTCATTTTTAATCCTGGACTAAAACGAACGTATTTTGGGGTACATTGTACCAATCTAAGATAAACACGAATTCGCTTGTAATATCGTATATCAAGCAAGCTTCATTTTATCTCGCTTTCATGTTGTTTTACCGAACTTTTGATTCGATATCCCTCAACACCAAAAGATGGATGAAGAAATGCTTTTTATTTATTGCTTACCACCTATTGTATTTACTTTTCATGTTGTTTTACAGACATTTAACTCGATATCCTTCAGTACTGAAGAGATGAATTTATTGTGCTTTTATTTATTGTTTACCACCTTACCATATTGACTTTAAGGAAACCTTTATTCTTGAAAATTTGCCGTTATATTTCTAAACTAATTTCTAATGCATACCTTTTTAATATACTGTAAGTGTAGAAAGTGATCGTGCCGATTTATCATGAAAAACAGATCTTTATTATTAAATAGAATCATTTCGGGAAAACAATTATTTGAAGTTTCAAACTATTTGAACATGGAATTTAAAAATAATTACTGGAATACTTATAAGTTTTTTTTTTTTAATAATTTCAAAAAGTTTATTTTATAATTATTTATAATTTTTATTTAATATTATATAAATTTTATTTTAAAAATTATTTATGAGTATTTATAAATATTTATTTTAATTTTTAACATCTAAGACGAATGTAACTTGCAGGTGTAAAGAAGCATTCATAACACACTAATTGTCATGATTTACGATTAATTTAAAAATGAAAGTACCCAATTGTTTCAGAAGCTTTCCAGTATATAAACTATAGCAAAAATTCGATTTGAAATTAGTGAAGCATACCACTTAATGGGAGCTTGCTATCAGAAGTTTCTATTTCCGAAAATAAACGAATTTTCCAAGTTTGTAAAGATGATTAAACATTTCGTATTTTAATTTTGATTGTTAGAGCTTGTTTAGCAATACAGTCAGTAATTAAAGAATTTCGTTCTTCTTAAACGTTACTTAATCAAGCATGAAGCCTGAAGTGTTACTTAATCAAGCATCAAACTCCTGATGATCGTCGATTCATTAGTCGTCAATTGAAAAAATGAGTATTGATGCATCTAAAATAGCAGTTCAGCTTCAAAACGTTGAAGTACATGTATTAATAAATATAGTGCCAATTTCATGTAAAGAAGCTTGTTTCCACGCACGAATTGCTTACAGAATATATTTCTTAAGTTATCATATAATCGTGAATTACGCTTATCTTTTAAGGGAATAAAACTAACAACACCATTGTTCTGAATTTTGGGAAAATTATTTTCTCGAATTAAGAGTAGTTCAATATATTTGGATCAGAGGGAGAGAGATAAGTATGGGGTAAGCCAAACGAACAAATTGCAAAGAATCTACTTCAGACAATGAAGTATGGAGATTTTGTATTTGTTTGGGATTGTATGAGTGCCTCTGTTGTAGGTAATTTAGTCATTAGTGATGCGATCTTGATTCATAATTTGTACATTGATATATTAAAGACTAATTTTTAATTTAGTGCTGGAAAATGGGATTCAAAAGGGGTTACATTTTTATACATAATAATGATCCCAAATTCTAAATATGCATTGTTAAGCACTAGTTTTTGGGTGTTACATAGCACGTAAAACAAAAGTAAGTTAGGAATACTAAATGTTCAAATGTACTCAAAGAATTTACTTCCTACAGTGAAGTATGGAGAAGGTTCTGTATTTTTTTTTTTATTGTATGAGTGCCCCCTCATCATCATCATCATAATGATTATATTTATAAATATTTACAACCCATGGTGAGCCAAAGCCGTCTACCTACTAGCAGATTTTGAAACAGCAGATGTTTTTCTTTTTATGGAATAGAGTTGTCAGCCTATGCCCGACACTCTACAGTCATATTATGGTTTAAAGTGGATTCCGAACGTCCACAAACAACCATGGCATCGCCGGGTCTCGAACCTGAAACCTGTGGTACCGAGTGCCAGAGCGCTAATCACTCGGCCATCAGGCCCCTGATTTCCCCTATTATAAGAAATTTGGTCATTAGTGATTCCATTTTGATTCATAACGTGTACATTTATATATTATTTTTAAATTTATAATTTATTGCTCAAAAAATGAGATTTAAAACTGATTAACTTTTTATATACAATGATCCCAAATACCTAAATATATGTACAACATTAAGCATTAGGCTTTGTGTGTTAGCACACCAAATATTTCTTCAATTTCCTCCATAACTGTCCGGTATTAACCTAATACAAGATTTGTGGGATGCTTTAGATAACAAAGATAAAATCTCTTTGTTGTAATGATGAACTAAAAATAGTTCTTCTAGAAGAAGAATGGAATTTTATTATTTTGTTGATCGAACTCATGTCATGAAGACTGCAAGCCATTATATAAGATAATATATATCCAACTTTGTATTAATTGTAAATTAGTTGTAAAATATTTTGTTTGTGCGAATATTATTTATATTTTTAGATAAATAGCTGATTGAATTTATTGTTCAAAATATTAAAATCATTTATATGAAATAAATTAAAATAATTTAAAATATTTAAATATCCAGTAAAATATTCAGAATTGTATTTAAAAAAAAAAAATTAAATTAAAAAATTTAAAACTTTGAATGTCATGCATTTTTTAAATATAAATAAAAGTTAGCAAATATCAATCAATTGTTCAAATACTACAAGAGTTACCAAATTCAGGCAGATAAGTCTGTTGAGTGATTAACAGGTTATTATTAAACTAACAAAAATAAATAATTACTAAAGATTAGATTATGTTTATAAAAATCCTTAAACATTATTTTGAAGATATAAAACGATAATCTGTTTATATTTTGAAAGCCAGCCAGTTGAAAATGAACTACAGAATAAGTAACCATTTAAATTATTATTATTAAATTAACAAAAGTTACAACAATAACAGTTATTATTAATTAATATTAATTTGTTATTTATTAATCTTATTATTGAAAGTTATTTAATAAAGCTATTATTAATTAGTTATTTATTAAAACAGTTAAATTTATAACAGTTATTATTTTTTTCTCTCTAATGCAGCTGGCAAACACTTTGACAGCTTGGTCTTGGATGCCTTAAGGCAAGCGCTGCACAGACGTTACTCACTTTGCATTACCCAGTGGGTGCTTGTAACTTGAAGATAAGCCACGGACGCTGAGTAACAATGCCCCTGCAACGCTCTGCGATCCTATTAGACCGGGACCTACGGTTTAAAGTGGATTCGGACCACTACAAACAATCATGGCACAACCGGGAGTCGAACCCGAAACCTGTGGTACCGAGCGCCAGAGAGCGCAGCCACTCGGCCATTCAGGCGCTATAACAGTTATTATTAAATTAAGAAAAGTTAATAGTGTCTGAGGATTAATTATGCTAATAAAAAACCTTGGACACTATTTTGAAGATATTGAAACAATAATATGTTCATATTTTGAAAGCCAGACAATTTAAAAGTGACGTACAGAGCACGTGACTTGATAGTGGTCACTTGTTATATTTAGCAATAATATTTCATGCCAGTTTAAAAAACATAAATAAAATCACGTGAAAATAAACGTTTATTTTAAGTAAAAGATTATGAAATAAAAGTTTTTTCGCGTTGCACGACGAGATTAATCTGTATTAAATAATAATTTATGCTCTTATATTTTATATCTTCACTTTTGGATACGCCATGAACCTCTAACCTGGACAACAATATGTTAACACACGATAATAATATAAAAAAGAAGTCTTAAATGAATGAAAGTGCAAACAGTTTTTATAAAACAATCCAGTCACAGGATGCATGTAACAGGGCAATAATGACTAGTTTCCAATTGTAAAATCAACTAGGATTATGCAATTATCACAGCATTTTTTTTTATAAAATTTCTTTATTAAGCTTATAAACTTATTGAAAATTATTAATTATCACTAAATCTGTTTTTGTGTGTTTTATATTTTTTTTATTTCATAAATAAATATGTAAAACTTTATTAAGCTTATAAACTTAATTGAAAATTAATTATTAGCGTTAAATCTAATCTAAATCTGTTTTTTGTGTGTTTTATAAAACAATCCAGTCACAGGATGCATGTAACAGGGCAATAATGAAAATTAAAATTTTTTATAAAATTTCAACTAGGATTATGTTAGCATTTTTTATTTCATAAATAAATATGTAAACTTTTATTTTATAAACATAATCGAAAATTAATTAAACTTTAAATCTAATCTTTATTTTTAAATCAAAAATAACTGAATTACATATTTTGTCAAATATGAGTTTTTCTATAGTTGATTATTAATTGAAATACATTGTTGATTTGGGATTGATCTTAGTGAATTGAATTGCAAAAATATTTTTGATTGTAATTAATACAAATTCCATCACTTTTAAGGCTCGTATTTCAATAATAATAGTGTTTTCAATTATTTTTTACTATTGAAATTGTGTTTTTTAATGTCTGATTACACATTCAATTCACTTTTAACGCTTGGGGATATAAATTTCCATCTAATTAGTTAAGCAACGTCTCTCAAATAATTATTTTTCTCGTTTTTAAAAATAAAGTTGTACAAAAGTACATTTCGTTCCTCGGCAAAAACATCATCAAATGAAAAATTTATTCAAATTAGCAAAGTGAGATTAATTTTCTCGTAATGAATGCCCCATTGCAGAAAAGAGATATCGTAAACTGTGTTTTTTTAATCTTCCTCAGTTTGTGAAGGGTTATTGAAATTTTATCGTATTTAAATATAGTTTTTTTTTGTTAGAGAAATGCCATTTATATTTTAATTAAATCCTTTTGAATGTTTATATAAGCAGTCGTATTGTTTCGATTGCGGAGATTCTAATTCGAAATTGGATTCTATTTTGAAAATAATAAAAAATGTTCTTTAATTTTTTGAAAATAAATTGTTTACAACTAAATGTTCAAAATAATCTCAACAAGCCTAAAATTTATAATTAATATTTTTATCATATTTTGATAACTTTTTACCTTTTTAAATTAATATATAGATGTGTTGTTTTGTTAAAATAAGAAAAAAAAAAAAATCATTCAACAATGCTTCTAGTTCAGGGGGGGAATAACGTCAAGGGAATATACACGTGTTTACTTTTTTGGTGGTTAATGACTTTTTCTACCGTTTGAAATCAATGATTTGAAAAATATTACTAAGAAAATATAAAAAATAAAGATAAAATTAATTATGGATTAATACAAGTATTAATCATATTTAATTTCAAAATTATTTTTTATTAAGTTATGGATTTGAATTCAAAAATAATTTAAGATCTCTATTTGGTTTATAACGAAATATTTATGTGAAAACGTTTCCTTATTAATTAGCTTACTATTAAAACCCTGTAAAAATGAAGTATTTTTTGATAAATGGATTAGTTGTAAAAATGTAAACTTTTTAATATGTCAAGTATCATGCATTAAACAAATTTACATTTTTTCCATGAATCTATGAGGAATGAATTTGTTAGAAAGAAATTAAATATTCATATCTATCGTTATATATGAGTATAAACACTAAGCAATTTCAACTATTAATAATTATTATGCATAGTAATTTTTATTTCTGAGCTAAAAATCTTAGTTATTTATGTTGTTGTTGTTGCTTATCCCCCTTGATTTATGCCCGTACACCAGGTCCAAAAGACCCAGTCGCATTAATAAATCAAATCAATCTCTCCCTTATTCAACAGCTGCCCCACAGAGGCACCAATACAATCAATGATATGAGGGGGAGAATGATTGCAGAGTAGTGGCAATAACCATAAATTTTCAAATTTTCTTTGAAGGTTAAACTCATTATGTGGCCAGACCTTAGTCTAAATAAAGCAATCTCAGCAAATCTTGGACAAGTGCCCTGCAAGGACAATCCAATGTACTTGGCCACATACCAGTCATGTTGAGTGGAATATTCCAAGCTGCATTTACTTTGTCCAGAAATAGGGAATGTATCTCAGAAGCTCCTGGGTCGGAAGAATGAGCAGTGCAAATTTCTCTACCCTCCCTGGTAAGCAGATCAGAAACTTCGTAGGGCCGACCTGAGCCAAAGCAGCCAAATTGTCAATGATATCCTGCCCCAACTTATCCAGAATAAGCGGCCATTCCCTCAGGAATTGGATAGAACTTTTCTATTAGTTAAAATCAATATAAGGTGTACCGGATTCTAAAAGCAAGGTTCAAGGCCTGTCATACAGCAATCAGTTTTGAGTGAAAACTGAACTGTGGAACTTCTGAACTTCTTTGGATTTCTAACAGTTATTTATATATTGTTAACAGGAAATAAAGTCAATAAAATACTAAAACCAATATAACATTAAATAATGAATTAAGTTAGTGCAAATTTTTTGTTGTCTAAAGGGAATTCAAAGGAAAAAAAGTTGAAACATTTGAGGACATCTAGGTTTAGGTAGATCATAACCGAATCGAATACAGTTGAATCGATCAATAGAATACAGTTCAATTAAATACAGTTGAATCTATCAATGGATTACAATTGAATCTATCAAAAGAATCGATCAAAAGAATACATTTAAATCGATCGATAGAATACATTTGACACTTAGGAGCTACATGTGCAGCACCCATTGTTGATTCATTAAAATTGTTGAAATTAGTGAATTACAATATTTTCAAACCACACAAAATTTGAGACAGTTATTCCTGAAAATTGCTGACAATAACCCACTCATCCTCAACACATACGACCATCCGAAGATTGTTCAAAGTATACTAAAGATAGCGCGTTGAAAAAAATCAATAATATAATAATAAAAAAAGGATATCAGAGAAAAAGAAAGAAATATAGAAATATTAGAGGATATATCTATATAGAAATATCAAATGATAGATGATAGGAGGGAAGGAAATATCAGAGGATAGGTTAGAATTTCGTGAATTTAAAAATTTAGGAGAAAATATTCCAATAATAATAGAATAACGTTTGGTTATTGTTGTCTGATGCACAAAGTATACCAAAACTCACTAATGTAATAAGAAAATTACTATTCACATATGATCACTTATTCTCCAAAATGAGCAAATCATTAAAAGAAGCATGCAGTTTGTCTCAAAATCCATGCCACGAATTTAGAACACTTTTGTATATGGTAGTTTAATTTTTTTTATTTAAATTAGGATGGCAACCAAATATATACAAATAGTTTCACGACAAGTGCCTGCTGCCCAACTTTAGTGTGGTATCATGTTTGTCCATCTCTTTGAAACAATAACAATTATGTACAGTGGTTCCCCTTCCGCATATTGAAACCTTTGTAAATCAGAGATAATGGATTTCAAAAACTTATTAACTGTTCACACCCTATCGCTGACTTCGATCACAATAAAGATAATACGATAACGCATACATAATTTTTATGAACTTTAAAAGTTTTAAGGAGACAATTGGCAAATCCTGTATATGTTTGTCTGATTTTCCCTAATGGTAAGTGAGTTGTAAGAATTTGAACTGTTTTGAAAAACGAATAGAAGTGAAAGAAATTGTAAATAAATATCTTATATCGGTTTACAACTGCATATTAGGATTTCTAGAATCATTTCCCATGTGCTCTTATTACAGAGATTCCATGCTTTCTTATTACAGAGATTCATCTTCTGGAAGACATTTAATACAGGGGAATAACATTATCAAATCAAAATGGTGTTCCTCAAAACAGGTGTTAACAGATAAATGGATCAAATTTAAGGATCACAAAAAACAATTTTTTAATTATTCATAGAAACAAAAGTTATTCAATATCAGTGATTAGACTTAGCAATAATATTCCTTGGGTACTATGTATGCAATTGAATTAAACACATACAAGGAGATACAAAAGAAACCCCTTAACACTCTGCAAGTAGCCATTTTATCGAATTAGTGATGTTAAATCTGCTATACACTATCACTTCTGCAACATTTCTATCATATAGATAAATTAGAATGTCAGGGCTTTTAACATAGTGAAAAGCCCTTTACTAGAAATCTCTCCCATGCTCCAACGTAACACAAAAACATTATTCTTGAAATTACCTTTCGTACCTATTTGAGTAGGAATCATTCACAATTGATGATTCACCAAGAGATTGGATGGATCACTTTAGTCTGAAAGGTTGATTTGCTTAGGGAATTCAGCAATTTTCGGAAGGAAAGATTAATCTCCACTTCCGAGTACGAAGCCCAAGAGAAAGATTTCCTCTTATTCGAATCCTTATTTTTATCCGAGTCAATATGATTATTAGCCAAATAAATCTATTTTCATAAAGAAAATTCACGGAACGGAAACAGTATTCATGGAATATATTAATCCTTCTCGCTGTTTTTTTTTTCCCCAATATTTCACACATATTTTTTTAAATAAATTCATTATAAAAATAGTAAATACTATTTAAATATGCTCCATTTAAACTTGTTTATATGTATATTTATAGATCTATGTGTCTCCGTGTCTATGTGTATGATCCGTGATTGTCTTGTTGAGACTTTTAGAGTTAACTGTTTCATATTTGCGTGTAGAAAACAAGGAAACTCACCAAACATAATGGCTATCGATGGGAGTCGTTTATGAAAGTAGTGACAGCAACGGATACAGCCATGAGATTTGAACTTTAGCTCTTTTAAACAGTAACCACGTACATTAACACTAGGCTTCGAGTCGGTCAAATTATTAAAATTAAAATTTGATATAAGATGATTTTATAAATATACTAACAGTACGTTTTGTTTTGCATGTTATGTATTGCAGTTGTGCCGTGCTGCCAATTTTCAATTTTAAATAAATATGACAGCTAATCGTATTAATATTTAAAGAAATACTTCAATTTCTACCATGAAACAACACTGGACTAAGATTCCACACGTACCAGGCCCTAACTTGTACTATATATATATATATTTAATATATATATATATATATATATATATATATAATTTAGATATTTATATATATATATATATATATATATACACACTGAAGAGCCAAAACATGAACTCGCCTGGATTACGTGGAAGACACGTGATCAGGTGGAAGTGGTATTTAACTGCTGCTGGAGAGTCTGAAGAATCATTCTTTCACTTACTTCTGTGTGTGATGGGAAAGGCTGCAGATCTAAGCGACTTTGATAGAGGGCAGATTGTAATGGCTCGAAGACTCGGAACAAGTATTTCAGAAACTGCACGACTCGTGGGTTGTTTGCAATCTACAGTTGTTAGTACTTATACAAAGTGGATGAATGACGGTGAAACCAGCAATAGACGACATCGTGTTGGACATCCACACGCTATCAAAGAAAAAGGTCGTCGGAGACTGTCTCGCATGGTGAAGCAAAACTGGAGCCAGACAGTGGCTCAGCTGACAGCCCAATACAATGCAGAGCCAAGTAAATTAGTATCGGAACACTCTGTTCAGCGGACACTGTTGGATATGGGGCTACGCAGCAAACGTCCCACTCGTGTGCCTTTGCTGACCAATCGTCATCGCCAACTGCGCCTGCTCTGGGCCCAGAAACATCGTGACTGGTCCATGGATCAGTGGGAGAGAGTTGCCTGGTCAGAAGAATCACGGTTTGTCATTCATCACGCCGATGGCCGTGTCAGGATACGCCGTCTTGCAGGCGAACAGTTGCTCCCTCAATGTACAGTAGGTCATACACAGGCCGGTGGTGGCGGTATTATGCTTTACGGGACGTTCTCTAGGGTGTCTCTGGGACCCGTGGTTGTGGTAGAGCAGACCATGAATGCTACAGGGTATCTGGACATCATTGCGAACCAGTTGCACCCTTTCATGGCCTCTGTTTTTCCAGCTGGAAATGGAATGTTCTAACATGTAACGCCCCTTGTCACAAGGGTAAAATTGTGTTGGAGTGGTTCCAGGAACATGATACTGAATTCCAGTTAATGTCCTGGCCGCCGAACTCACCGGAAATCAATCCGATAGAACACATTTGGGAGGTCCTGGGACGGCAGCTCAGAGTTCAAAGACCACCAATTCGCAATATCTCGGATTTTCGTGACCGTTGCTTAAACATCTGGTACAATCTGTCTCCGGCCATCTACCAAGGACTTGTGGCATCCATGCCAAGGCGTGTTGAAGCTGTGTTGCGCGGCAAAGGTGGGCCAACTCGTTATTGACAGGTGGTCATAATGTTTTGGCTCTTGAGTGTATATATACTTAAGCTGTAGGCGTCACATATTCAACTTCTTCAATAGAATTATTTCTCACGTGCTCATCTGTTACCCAAATAGAAGTGACTTTTTAAAAACTTCTTTCAGCAAGGCGTTTCTTAATGTAAAGCGTACTGTTGGATTTGTTTACATAAATCTTACGAATATATCGAAAATTAGTACATTTTTCTGAGTGAAATACTACAGGTGATCTCACCTTTAAGTGGAAAACTGATTCATTTAGGCAATATTATAATACCCGTACAATACTTCGAAACTATAATTTTGAAATAAGAATTATAAACATTATGCAGTACAACGCATTAGTTTGTTATATTCATGATACAATTCTCAGATATATTATGTTATATACTCACAAATGTACTACAGAAAAATTATGATATCTTTTAGAATAAATCACATTAAAAAAAAAACTCTAATATGCATGTATAAAAATGCTTTATTTGCTTATATTATTTATTAGATGATTCTATTACCAATAAAATAATCCCTTCTTGCTAAAAAGCGTTTTACATAGTGCACGTTTATTAAAAACAAGCACTATAATTGATAAAGAAATAAAGATTTCTTTATAACCAGTGAAAATATTTTTAATTGTAACAATAGAGGACTTACTTTCCCTTCCACTTCTCCCCATATCTCATTGCAGTCGTACAGCTCTTGTCCTCCAACCTCGAACTTCTCAGCCTTTCCGTGCACCAGCTGGAAGCTGGACAATCCGAGGGAGAAGAACCAGATCATGAACACGACCAGGCGGCCGCGCGTCTTGGTCCAGCGTCCACTCAGAGGGTAAATTATGGCGTAGTATCTGAAACAAAATATTTACATGTATGTAAATGCACAGTAAAAGACTGAAAATCTAAAACACTGAATAGATTTTTTAAAAAAATAAATAATTGAAAAATTTAATGAACCGGTACTTAGTTAGTACCCTTATCACATAATCATCATCATTGGCACAACTGCTCCATGGTGGGCCAAGACCTTCTACCTACTGGCCGATTTCTAAACAAGAGATGTTTTACTTTTGACGAGTTAGGTTTGTCAGACCTACGTCCAACTCTATAGATTAATATTAGACCAAGACCTATGGTTTAAAGGGAATTCCTAACCACTACAAAAGATCCATCGCACAGCCGGGACTCAAACCCGAAACCTCGGGCACCGACCGCCAGAGCGTTAGTCCGTGTCAGCGTCTTATTGACAGAAGTTAATTGACAGGAAAAAAGTTCAAAAGTTCATTGACAGAAAATAAAAAAAATAGTTATGATTATTACATACACAAAACGTTGCAGAGTTTCGCATCACTAAAATATGCACATTTAATCCTTTTAAAAGTACTCAGGATTCAAAATATAGCAACTGAAAATTTTTCTTCTGTAATTGTGTGTGCTAATTAAATTAATGCTTTGTTGAATTAGTGAGTGTGACAGCAGTTTTGACACTGGTGATGGAATGTTGCCAACTTTCAAGGAAATGGCACTTTGTTTTATGGCAACAATTAATCTGCAGTTGAAGCATAATGGAACTTGAAAATCAGCTTCTCGACATTGTTACTTTTACGCAATTGGATCATCACGTCATATCACAATGTAACCAATGCAATTTCTGGTAGTCTTAAATGCTTAATCAAGAGCATTGGGCACATTGATTTTTCGCTATGTGATATCAAATGTACTACGTATGTCTTCTTCAGCTCTTTCTACCTTGTTTGACTAGAGATGGCTTATGCCGCAAGATATTTTGTTTACGAGTTAAAATGCTTTTCTAGGTCAAAGAATTATTGTTTAAATGGGTATTTAGGTTAAATTGGCTATTGTTTAAAAGGCTTTCTGCTTAAATTTTTAATGGACTTATGTGTCGGTAAAATGTACTTTATGTGATGCAGAAAACAACGAATATTGGTAGCCGTTTATCGGTGATAGATTTAAAGATTTTATTTAGATTAAAATTTTTTGTTTTTATTGCATAAAAAACATTTCGACACTTTAGAAAATCTTTACGACCATCATCAAGTCTTATCATCATTTGAAGGCAGATCAAGATCATCTTTCATCATTTGAAGGCAGTGACTACAACACATACCCAAATCAAATTCGGACCACATTTGTGTTTGCAAATTAACTCTAATCTTTTATTCATGCACATTTTTCTAACCTTTGGTTTACATCCAAGTTAGACGTCATATGTAAATGCTTATGATTGGTTATGTCGTCGGGTACTGAAATATAAAATCCAGGACGTATGTGATACATATTGAAAAATAAAAGGTACAGGTCTGTATAGCCGGTTGCAGGCTAGATGGTTTAATTATATTTAAGTTAAAAAACCAAAATATGATTTTTGTAAGTTTTACCTTTTAGTTTTATATATTTAATAAAATTTACTTTTCTTAAATTAATTAAATAAAGTGATTCTTGCTTCTTCTATACTCTACACCACGGCACTCTACTAAGTTTTCCGACAATACGACACTATTCATTTCAACTGCTCACGTTATCACCAGGCGGCTACAATCGGACAATTCCGCTTTAGAGAACACTTTCCTTAAACGAGAAAGATAAATATATATGAGATTAAAACTAATAATCTCTGGGCATATATTACCACGTTGAAAACTGCAGTCCAAATTTTTTAAAGATGAGGATAATCGATGGAAGTTTGTGACTCATTTCTTTATCGATAGGCAGCTTACTGGGAATTTTGCAAAGTTTTCTTTCGTGTCCCCTCTCACAAATACAAGGGGAGCCATGCATACAGATATGTAAAAAATGGAAGGGGTGCTAATTTCGGTACAATATAAAGGGTTTGTGGTGAAGCAGAAGTTCCTAAAGATAAAAATGGATTAGGTTTGAGTTTTGGGTTAATTTTATATTAAATTAGGAATATTTGTCACACGTAAAAGGAAAACTTTATAAAATTAGTTGACCTGATAACTCATTTGAGAGATGTTAAAAATGCATTATAAAATTATAAATTTAAAGTCAATAAGAATTTTATTATACTTTAACTTAGCTTATTATTTTAACTTTTAATTTTACTATATTTAACTATGCTTTAAAGCTATGAATAAAAAAAACTACTATAGCATGGTAATTTTTTTTGTTTGTAGTTTGACGTAGAAAAAAAAATAAGGTAAGATTCCAAATAGTATTATTTTTTGTTCTAATGGAATATGAACTGAAAATTATTAAAAACTTAATTAAAATATTGCATTACTTTTAAAGAATTCCTATATTAATTTTATTGTTAATATTCATGGAAAATATTCCAGTTACTTAACAATTTAGATTTTATGGGGTTTTTAATAAAAAAGAAATTTTTTTATCAATTCATATTTTTTTCTTTAGTGATTGCAAATTCTAATATATATATATATTTAAACTATTAACATTCTCGATTTTGAGACCGAATTAGGAGAAGTTAAAAATATCATGACTTTTACGCATGTTACTAATCATATTCGTAGTTCATAATTTTTAATTAACTTTCATTTTTACTTATTTCAATTTAACGCATTCTAATTCTTCGTTATTGACTAATTTCAGATTTCAATGTCACTTAATTTAGAGAATAGAGGGTACAAATTATTGAAAAAGACATGTAAATCTATCAATGTTTATCCCATTTATTTCATAATTAATTGCTCACGACATTGGTAATTTCGATAAATTTATTTAGAAAGCAAACTTGTTCCTTTTAATAATATATATTCATATATTATTCATATTTTGCGAACGTCATTATTTATATCCAGTCATAAAGGAAACCATTAAAAAATAATATAAGATTCATTCTTTTTTTTTTTTTTTTTACTAAGTACATATTTAATTTATTTTTCTTCGTTTAAATTATACTTGACTTATTATCTTATCTGAAAGCTGCTTTATTTGATGCTATTTTATTGTAACAAAATTTGAAAATCTCCTATTAAATGGAAGAAAAAGTTGCAAAATATTGTGTCACGATTAGTTATCGCAACAATCAGTTAACAAAATTGAAAGCCTTAATATGAAGAAACAGCACTTACACAGTATGTTTAAAAGGATTTTGAGCACATGCACCAAGGATTAAAAAAAACAAAAACAATTTCACTTTATTTCAAATAATGAGTAAAAGTATTTCATAGGAATTGAATACCATGTATTTTTTTTTTTAATGTTAAAAACAAGTGATTAAGAAAGACATTTCTCAAGTTTTAAATGTTTTTAAAAACCGGTGCTTTATAAAAGTTTATCTGTACATTGTTATTTTTAATGAGACACTATCATTATGTAGAACTATAAATTGTCGTAAATGTGCTTATGAAGATAACACGAAACTGATTATAAACTGTAACTAACTTTAATGAATTGTGCATTTAAGTTATATTAAAAAAAAATCTTAATTATAACAAAGTAAAAAAAAAATATGTTGTTAAGTTTATAAAATTATTTGAGTTGCTCTGTAGCTAGTAAAAGTTTATGGGAGAAAGATAAAGTATAAATTTTCATTCATTTCATAAGAAGTGATGATCATATTTTATTTACAGATTTATATTTTTTTGAACAGTCATATATCTAGACCCACCATATATATATATATATATATATATTATAATACGATATATATATATGAACACAAAAACCAAAGGTGAACAACGAAGAAGGGAATACACGACCATTTTGCAGGTCAAAAGTTACTATAGGTATTCGCTACACGTAAAATATATAACAAAAATCATCGTAGCATTCGTAAAACAAAGATTCTGGAGTGTTTCACATTCAAACTTGTAAAAAAATAAAAATGAAATAACAAATTGTACAAGATCCGAAATATGCATTAGTTACAGCAACAAAACAAAAAATCATCAAACAAATATAATAATCTAAATATTGAATGACAAAATTGCAATGGCAGATAAAAAAAGAACACAAAGATTTGTTGCAAGATATACAATGACATGTGAAAAGATATATATATATAATTTGTAGAATTACCGAGACTAAAAAATTGTGTGTTCAATTAAATAATGCATTTTCTTACTGTGCGTTTGTGACAATTATATCTTTATGATTATTTCATTCCAAAATTGACAAACTTGAATTTTTGTAAAGATTCCTGATACGTTTCTATCACCTTAAATGTTTACGTTTTGAGACAAAAATCTTTGTCATGTTTAGCGAATCCCAAAAATATTTATTTTTATAATTTTTGGTACACCTCACACCAGGACAACACCAGGTACACACATGATAATAGCGCAACATCATTTAATGAAAGAATCCTTCAAAAAACTATTCATTTTTCACAAGACCATTGAGTTCTTTATAATAAGTATTTCGTTGAAGATCGAATAAATTAGGATTTTAACGTTTACAAAATAAAATTCCAAGAAATAAAGATCTTAAGTAGCATTTAAATTCAATGAAACTGAGTTTCCAATAAAAAGTGCCTTTTATTTCAGATTCCATTTCATATATTCTTAAACGTTTTTTTTTTTTTAAATAAATATCGTAACTTTTTAGATGGCCTTCATAAACTAAGGAGCGAATTTAATATTCTTTTTAACTACCAGATGAAGCTTCAGTTTCGAATGTTATTTACTCATCACATAAAATATTAAAATAAAACGAAACCAGTTATATAAAATATTTTCTAATATGCAATTTTAAAAATACCTTTGAATCCCACTAAAAAAATAACTTTAAAAACATTTTAAACGTGAAAGTCCACTTCACAGTGCGAGAATATTTCACTTTTCTTGATGTAAATTGAAAATCGAAGTCTTTATATATCCTTCAGGGGGTCGAGAAATTTCCATTATTCGCTTCACAAATTATATATCGATTTGATTGTGCTCTCTAAATGTAATAAAAAGAATTCCATTTAAATTGTGTGGATATCTGAGATAGAGTTCTCGGCTATCCCCTTTTAAAGAGTAAATTTCACAAGGAATATTGTAAAAAGAGATCGAATTCCTTCATTGGTTGATGTACCCATTTATTGTTCAGCTTTATTATTATAGTATGCAGCTTTAAAATTGAGTTTTGATTATAAAAACACTTATTTGTCGACTAATAAATATTTTTTCAATGTCACGTACAATCATTTCAAAGCAAATAAATAATTTACTTTTGAATGCCTATATAATATGTATTTGTATATTTAGACGCTTATGTAATTCATATTTGTGTATTGAAAACGCTTATGTAATTTATATTTGTATTATAGCTTTTTATAGAAAAGCTTTCGCGTCTTAAACATTTCAACAAATTTGTATTTTTTTGTTTATGGGAATCTTTTAAGTAATATTTCATAAAAGCATCGAAGTAAATGATTATTGGAAGTAATATAATGTTATGAATGTAGTGTTTATCTATAAAATGAGTTTATGACAATTCGAGAGCAAAGTATTTTTCTCTGATTTATTTTTATAATTCCTTTTTTATATTATTATTCTCATAAATTTTATTGGAACAAATCAATAAAAAGAGTTTTTAATAGTTGTTATCTCGATTTACAATGATTCATACTTTTGATGTCCGAAAATTATTCCACATTCTCTTCAGAGACGATTTTTTTAAATATTGGATAAATAAAAGCAAGTAATGCATATTTTATTAATTATGTATGCTTAGATCTTTTCTTATAACAGAAACTATTTCACGAGCATAAAAAACTGTATAACAAATCATAATGCCCATACATAATGGCCAGGCGAATTATTTGTCACATCCTCATAGTATTTTAATGGATAAATTAACAATTACTCGATGAGATTATAAGAAATATATTATGCATAAGAATAATCATATAACAGATACGAGTAACTTCCAACACACAGATAACTTCCCACATTCAGATAATTTCCTGAATTTTTTTTTTTAAAAATATGCAATATTTGATGACATTTATTTTATATAATCACAATAATAATGAGAATAATTTTAACTTGTTGTTGTTGTTGTTACCTATGGCTTTACTGGAACTCAATCTATATAAATTTGACCGTTTACCGTACAAACAAAAAGAACATATAAGCAAATTAAAATTACAAAGAGAAATGACCAGAACATTTTTTACAAAAACGACCAAAGGTTAAATGTTTTAAGGAAAAAAAAAATATTAAAAATCTAGAAGTACCCTAATAGAAATTCGTGTGACCAGCACATGTTTTCTCTGGCTCTCCAATAAAGGGTACATAAATCACCATTCTGTTGTAAGCTAGAGTCCAGTCCCGTGCAAACAAGTTGATGGACCTTATTCATTTTCTGTGTCTCACATAAAACACATATATCAGAGTTCACAATCTCTATTTTGGCCAGAAGGTCGCCCAGACAGTTGTGTCCAGTTCTTAATCTAAAATTTGGCAACAGCCTCTTGAAGGATTTTTGACTTCTATTTTTTTTAGAGTAGCTACATAAAGTTACAATATTTACAAAACAACTTTGTTCCATAGAATAAAATGTTAAGTAAATTCTCATTGTATGCGTATAATGCTTTTATTGCTGATGGGTTTTATAGTAAGTAGTTGCCCGACAGATTCATTGTTTTAAGTCATAATTATTTTATTTAAAAATCAGTTCTGTCATATTTTTCTGTGTGTATAATATATTTTCATCTTTAAGTTTATGACAAACACTACATATGCAGCTATGAAAATATGTTTTTTAAATCAGATTATTAACAATTTAATTAGTTAAGGTTAATTAAATTTATGTAGATGTGTTTGGAATTCATTTAATGCCTTAATTAATAAAAAACAGGTAGTTAAACACAACAATGTTTATCTTATTGAAATATCTTCGATGTCTTCTAATACTATATACCCTAAATTGAAGTATAACATCGTTACGAAATTTAGATTGCTCTACGCCATGTTTGCTTACAATGTCTGTGCCCCTCATCGACAATTTATCAAACACTTCGGTGCCTTAGTTAGTTATTGGATAATATTTTTCTTCTTTCTGTTCTTCTGAAAGATAAATAAATTATGACACCGAATGTGTTTACGCACCTTATCTCGAGTGAATAAATTAAGCACTCCTTTTCTCCAATGAGGAATAACTTGTTTATCTTTACGTAAGTCACATCAAATTATTTGTTTAATTTTTAGAAGACATAGATTTTTATGGAGGAATAAGTGTGGGTTATTTTATACTCGAGATATAAAGCCAGTAAAAATTAGCACGTTTCAAAGTTTTCAGATAACAAAAAAATTTTTTTTTTTTTTTTTTTATTTGTGATATAGTTCATTTGATTAATCGTATTATGGCTAGGTAATTATAAAAAAATTAAATTTTTGTGAATAATAAAGTATTATTACATGAATTTCTTAATTTTCTTTGTATTCCACGAATAATTTGCAAAGAGTAGGATAATTACTACTCGGAAGTACATTTAGGGGTTTGTGCCCAACTTTTATAACACTTACACACGCTGTAAAAAATAATTTAGTTCATTTCCACTTGTTGTGTTGTGTAATTTTCAGTGTCTTGCAGAGCATGCCAGATATCCCATGAGTAATCTTCTTATGGGTGGAGGAAAAGGAGTGGGGATACTGTTGTGTTGGAGCACCCGTAGGTAGAAATGTGATTTGGTTTATTGTCGCTGAAGGAGGGCAGTGGTTTCCGTTGATGACTTTTGGACGAACAACCCGCATTTGAGAAAACTCGAAAAACTCCCACCAGGTAGGCCGGCTAAAGAGGCAAGATATTGAATATCACAAACGCCATCGCGTCTGTTCGTTTTCTGGAACAGTCTCTACAACAAAACTGACAGCGTATTCAACCTCAGGTATAATGCTCACCAGCGGCGCACGTTTCCACTGAGCCACGAATCGAGCTCATTCCTACTTGAAAACAGTAACTGCAATGAAACCCACTCGTTTCTCAGTGGAACAGTGCGTGACGAAAATGTAAAGGTTGAAATCCATTGGTGACATTGTTTTAGTCACTTTCCTGAGAAATGAGGAGTCTTGAAAATGATTAGAAAGCAACGTGTGCAAAGTATCTCTCATCGATAATCAGACAGTCTAATGGGTAATTTTCCGTGCTTATTCCTATTTAACAAACAAATACGGGACACTTCCCTAAATGTCTTCGTAGAAAGGATTGCTCACCTTTCAGCAACCGTGGGAGGGCTGTTCTTGATGTACACGAGGCTTCTCGATGTTCTAGTTTCACTTTTCTAACAAGTTGAACCTTAAGGATAAGTATATACATAGACTTAATTGTGGGTTTGTTTTAGTTTGTCGCTCTACGGTCATTTTGTGCACACTTTGGGCTAATTAGACCGGGAGCTACAGTTGAACTTGGATTCCGAACCCCTAGCAAACATCCATGCCCCCTCCAGGATTCGAACCTGAAGCCTGTGGGGCCAAAGACCAGAGCACTAGCCAATATGCCACCAGGCAGCCCTCATTGTTCCATAGTATAAAATGTCAGCTAAATACTTTTGCATGCCTATAATGCTTTTATTGCTAATGGGCTTTATAGTAAGTAGTTATCCAATAAATTCAATGTTTTTACATCAGAATTATTTTATTTAAAATAATTTAATTTTATTTTTATTAAAAATAATCATTTTATTTAAAATAATCAGTAGACTTCAATTCTGTCATATTTTTCTGTTTGCATAGTATATTTTTATCTTTATGACCAAGCACTACATATGCAGCTATGAAAATAAGTTTTTTTTTAAATCAAAATATTAACAATTTAATTAGTTAAGGTTAATTAAATTTATGTAGAGGTGTTTGGAATTCATTTAATGCCTTAATTAATAAAAAACTGGCAGTTAAACACAACAATGATTATCGTATTGAAATATCTTCGACGTCTACTAATACTATATAGCATAAATTGAAGTATAACATCGTTATGAAATTCAGATTGCTCTATGCCATGTTTACTTACAATCTCTGGGCTCCTCATCGACAATTTATCTAACACTTCGGTGCTCAGTTAGTTATTGGATAATGTTTTCTTCTTTCTGTTCTTACAAAATATAGGGTTTCCCCAGAAGAAAATAAATTATGACACCGGAAATGTTTACACACCTCATCTCGAGTGAATAAATTAAGCACTCCTTTGCTTCATTGAGGAGTAACTTGTTTATCTTCACGTAAAAGGCACATCAAATTAATTATTTAATTTTAGGGAGCATAGATTTCTATGGAGGGTAGCTTATTTTATACTTGAGATAAAAAGCCAGTAAAAATTAGCAGATTTGAAATTTTAAGTTCACAAATAAAAAAAGAGGAACTTTTTTATTTGTACTATAGCTTATTTGATTAATTATATTGTTGTTAGATAATTATACAAATTTTTAACATTTTGGGCCTGAAAAAGCATTATTCTACGAATTTCTAAATTAAACCAGTATTTCACGAAAAATATGCAGAAGAGTAGGATAATTACCACTCGGAAGGACTTTTAGGGGTTTGTGCACCACTTTTGCAACACTTACCTACGTTATAAAAATCATCGTTCTGCGTGTAAAAATTCATTCCTACTTAAAAACAGTAACTGCAATGCACCCCATTCGTGTCACAGTTGAAAAGAGAGTGGTGAAAATATAAGGTTCAAAAAATCCATTAGTAACATTTTTTGTAGTCACTTACCTCAGAAGTATGGAGACGTGTTTGCGATTAGAGCAATGTGTGTAAAGTATTTCGCATCAATAATCAAGTTGTCTAGTGGATATTTTCCGTGTTTACTCCAATCTAACACAAAAATGCGGTGCAATCACCCCTAAAAGTCTTTCTGGAAAGCAGTGTGCTCTCTCAGCAACCCTTGTTGGGCTGTTCATGGTGTACATTAGGCCTATCGTTGTTCTAATTTCACCTTTTTAACTGGTAGGATACTTGTAACATTTCTTCTAAGATAAGAGATATAGCATTCCTGTTCCCAGGTAAAAAAGGAATGTATATTTTTAAAAAGTGCATAATAACATGTCCCTCAAATCTTACAACAGACAATCAGTGTCATGGTTAATGATACATCATAAAATTAGCGATTGTCTGTTCTACCTTCCTGAGTCGACACAGTAACAGATGGGATATGGATTTCGTGCTGAGTTGCTCGCATCGTGATTTTGATAGACCATGGGCTGAAGAAGTGTCCGCTCAAATGATAAGTGAGGGAAGCTACCCCTCCCCTCTTGACAGATTTTCTTAAAGGAGGTTTTCGAAGAAAGAGAGGGAGTGTTCTGCGACGACAAGAAAGTGTTGTTTTTCTCTTTTTTTGAAAGTGACTGAACAGGCCAGAGATTCCACTTGCTTACAAAATGAGCCACCTGGGCTTTCGTGTGTGATAATTAAGGTCAGCCGAAGACCAAGTGTTGAGATTCGTCGTAGACACGAGAACTCTGAAAATCTCCTTGGAGTGAACTGCACTTGTAAATTATATTTAATTTTTATTTTTCATTTTTTTTTGTAAATAATAAATTGTAATAACCCAGAGTTCTGTTTATATATATATATATATATATATATATATATAGATATAGATATAGATATATAATGCTTATAAATAAAGATTAAAATGTTTCCTTGAACCTTAAAGTGACGCACGTCTTGAAGCCATTATAGGCTAGTATAGGCCGGAAATTTACAGGCTACATAGCCCTAAGTATGGGAATGAGGAGTGGATAAAATAAATAAAAGTAACTGCAACGCAGGCCAGCAGGGAATCAAACCCATATTGTTCTAGTTGCATGCGTTGTAGTTTTTCCCTTGAATATTGATCAGCTTCATGTTCTACTTATGCATGCCAGGAAAAGCCTACATTGACCTGTTGGAGGACTTGTAAAAGTAATCGTCGTGTCGTATAAGAGAAAACATGGAAAGGTAACTTTAATAACAATGCGAGAACCACGTCGTTACAGACAACATCAAGTCTCTTGAATATCTGAAAGCACTTTGGAATGGATGACGGCAGAGGATTTTTATTTGAATCTTCCTGCACTCTAACAATACAGGTTACTATTGGACCTCGACTAGAAGGCACATATTGCATTCTGTGATTGAGTCAGGAGGACCTGGCTGTATCAAGTTACCTAATGTATTAAATGCATTAAGTTGCTTGGTTGGTTTGAATCTCAGGCAGTAAATATATCAGTATACGTGTATGTTTGAAGAAACGGACTGTTTTTTCCAAAAGGATTGATACATAGTGCGAAATATTCTACAAACTCGTAAAAAGCGTGATTCGAATTTAGCGAACCTGATACAAATTTGTTTTTTTCTACGTCGGGGTTATATACGATATCCATTGAAACGAAAAGTTCTTTACTTGGATGTGAAGAGGAAAAATGGAGTTCAAATCGAAATCTAGCTAAAGATGCCAAACTCTAAGGGAGTTTAAAAAACTGTATCAACAAATTATGCATGGCGAGTAGCAAACTTTCAATCTGCTGAATCTGCTACATATATGCCATTGTAGAATGACCCCAGGCCAAAGTGTTCGATAGTCGATAACAATAAACTTGAGAAAATGGGCTGGAAAGCGTGTATTCTACATATACCGCTTCTGGGGAAGGGTGTTTTCGAATTGCGATGACTTCAGTGAAAATTATGCATCGATTTGAAGAGGAGATTCTTTTTTAAAGTTGTGTATAAGCTGAAATGCTCTTAGGAACATCGATATTTTTTAACGTCTACCATTATAAAACTATATTTCAGATCATGGTTTCGAAAATTTTAAATGGGTATAGTCATGGAATTTTGAAGCACATAAAATATAGAGAAATAAAATTCAGGAAAGTTAGAATTCTAAGACTAAAAGGGTAGAATTCTAAGGCAGAGTAGAATTCTAAGACTAAAAGGATAGAATTCTAAGACTAAAATGTTAGAATTCTAAGACTATAAACTTAGAATTCCACTGCTATCTTGGTCTAGTTAATTAGCATAAATAAGGTATGTTTTGAACTTCTTGAGAAAATCCAAAAATCATCTTTCTTTTTTATTATAGTATAACGCAGTTTTCTTCTAATTCTTACTATCATAAATATCAATGAAGGATGATATAGAGTTCTAGTGCAATTCATAAATCACTTCGTAACACTTATAGTTAATAAAACTAATCTTCCCATGAAATGAGCTTGGAAAAAAATCGCCAATGGATCGGATGACCAAAAATATTCTTCTATCACCTAGTTGGTTAAATATTTTATCACAGAATGCTTATAGTCACATATTAATGCAGACAATCAATTAATCAGCGTGCAAAGCGTAAGGTGTTAAGCTTAAGGCACGAATGGTGCATTAATCTGCAGTTCGTATTCACTAATAATGGATAAAGGTGTAAGAAGAGAGATTTAACCTAAACTATAATAATAATTGCCGTATATATATACTGTAAGTATAATTTATTGTTGTATAGTGTGAGGATTCTAGTCTATAAGACTAATTCTTGCAAAAAAGATAACATTGTATATAATTTTCATATTAATTTACTTTATATAAAGCTAACATAATAGATATTTATTTATTAATTTACTAAATGAGCGATATAAAGATACTAATTTGCTTTATATAAGGTTAACAGGATAAATGATGTTTTTCAATGGATTTTCTGCCGAATATTTTATTTTTAAGATGTCTTAATACTTGCCTATAAGGTTCCTTGAATTTTTTAAAATTTTAAATTTAATTATGTTTTTCCTCATCATCGTCATTATCATTAGTGGCGTAACATCCCCATGGCGTGCCAAGGCCGTTTACCTACTGGCAGATTTCGAGACGAGAGATTTTTTCTTTTTGCGGGGATACGATTGTCCGCCCTACACCCAAAGCTCTATAGCGAAGGTTTAAAGTGGATTTCGAACCACTACAAGCATCCATTGCACCGAAAGGGTCTCGAACCCGAGACCTGTGGCATCGAGCTCTAGTCACTCTGTCATCAGCCCCTCTTTTTTTTACTATACTGGAAAAATTGTGCTTCACTTTTACCAAGCGGAAGTGACCACCAGAGGAAAAACAGAAGTACTGACTTCCTGATGATTATTATTTTATAATTAAACGCATAGCTGAACCCCAGAAAACCCCAGCCCATCTGAGTTAAATTTTATAATTATTCCGTAAATAATTATTATTTTGTGATTGTGTAATGTCTTTTAACCTAGAATCAGTGCACTGAAATTATCCACATTTTTTTGAAGCACCGCTTTCAATATTTCCGACAGGTCAATATGGATTGATGGACCAGATGTAATAATAAAGGGCATGATTTTTGTCACTGCGGAATTGCAAAGCACCCTATATTTTCATTCGATATTATCGTCATAATAAAAACGTTTTCCTTTTTATTCATTCTATATATATATATATATATATAAATTAAATAATCTTTAAGTTAAGCCACCTTCTAGTTTGTAATTTTTCTTAAAATCCTTACATAAAACTACACGTTTCAAAGTTCAGCGATACAGGCTGTCGTCGGAAAAAAAGTAGCATGAGTAGCAGTTTCCTTTTTAATCTAGCATGTGCTGTGTTGAATAACATGTACATTACATAATCTTTAAGTTTGATATTAGTAGTCATCTTATAATTCAATTTTTAAAAATTATTACATATAACTACACATTTCATAGTTCCAAAAATATGGTGCTTGGCTGAGAAAGATGCTGCAGGAGAGGCAGTATCAAGCCTGTTGTTGTCTTCCCCACTTATCTCAACCTCTTTTCTTCGAGATAAGTTATGGGATTATAAGTGAACATCTACAGTTTAAGTTCTCGCAGTTGTCAGGGAAAGTTTCATTAAAGAAAAAGCCGTTCGACTATTATCGTTAGAACATCTCAGCCATAATTGGGCAACATATTCGAAGCTCTAATTATAAATGGTGCAAAGAAAATTTCTGGCTTTAATGTAAAAAAATTTTTAAAAAATAAATCCATTATTTTGCCTCCCAAAGTTTTGCTGTTCAGAGATTGTGTGAAGTGAACAAAAGTCTGCTTTTTTGAATTATAAACAAAATGAAAGAAAAACTGCGAAGTCAAAGAAGGAAGTTAAAAATATTATTTCAATGCCACTTTCAGTAGATGTAAACATACAGTGGGTACAAAAGTATTTGCACACTTACATTTTGCTTGCAAATCATAAAATTAAGCATTAAAAATATAAAAATTTGTATTGCCAAAGTAGAATAAGTTTAATCACCTAAATTAAACAGAAAAAATACAATAATATAAATAACAATTTTTTTTTTTTTTTGCAACGAAATTAAAATATCTCGTGTCAAGTATTTGCACACCCGCATGAATACAAAAGAAATATAATATATAAGAAAATTTCAAATAACTAATATTTAGTATACATTCCATTAGCATCTATTACTGCTTGTAATCTTGCTGGCATTGATTTAATTAAATTTTCTGTAACAGTAGGGGGCAATATTTAACCACTCTTCATTAAGGCTTGTTTAAGTGCAGATTTGCTTGAAATCTTCTTTTTTCTTACTTTTAAATACAAAGAATTCCACAAATTTTCCAAAGGATTTAAGTCTGGTGATTGTGGTAGAGTAGCAAAGTCTTTTGGGTAGATTATAAAGTAACCGCATTCGTGTTATACTGGCAGTGTGCTTGGGATCATTGTCTTGCTGAAAATAGTACGAATTACTGATACCCAATTTTATTGCACTTTGTGGCAAGTTATCTCGCAACACATCAATATAGGTTCGAGCTGTCATATTCCCATCAATGAAACACAAATTACCAACTCCTTCGCTAGCCATGCAGCCCCAAACCATAACAGAGCCTCCTCCATGTTTAACTGTAGATAATACATTTTTGGTATGGAAAGCAGTGCAAGGCTTTTCCAAACTAATTTGCTGCCATCTGATTTAAAGATATTGAACTTACTCTCGTCGGAGAATATGACATTTTCAGAAATCAATTGGCTTATTGATATATTTCTTAGCGAATTCGAGTCTCTTCGGTCTATTTCGTTCATTTATAAAAGGTTTTTCCTTGGAGATCTCCCATAAATTTGTGCATCGTGTAGGACATTTCGAATACTTTGGGCACTAATTTGAACTCCAGATGTTGAAGCGTCATCATTGGCTAATGTTATCGCACTAACAAATGGATTTTTTTGATGCCTCTCTTATAATTTTTCGCTTAATTCTGTGAAAGTTTCTTTGGGCTTCCAGAACGCAAGTTATTTGATGTAGATCCTCTCCTTTGTGACGTTTTATAATGTACCGAACAGTAGAAAAGCAAACATTTACTTTTTACCTATTTCTCGATAACTTAGGCCATTTTCACGAAGAAAAACAATTTTATCTCGCAACGAGATCGGCAATTCAGATTTCTTAGGTGCCATCACAAATTGAAATCAACAATCAGCTGATAAAGTATCGACACTACCTCCCTTTATAGTCGTCTTACGTATGTTATTTACTGGGGGATGACTATCAAATAATTAGCAAAAAATGCAAATTTCCTAAAGTTGAGTTGAGTGTGCAAATACTTTTTGACGTAGGATATTTTAATTTTATTGCAAAAAAAATTTTTTTACTTGTATTATTGTATTTTTAAAATTAGTTTAGATGAATAAGGTTATTGTGTTTTTAAAATGCCCATTTTTGTACTTTTTAATGCATTTTTTTATGAATTGTAAACAAAACTGTATGTGTGCAAATACTTTTTGTACCCACTGTAAGAAAAGAAACTTATAGAGGATACAAACTTCTAATTCATCTACATAGCATAAAGATAAAAAAATCCCAAAATTGTATTTAAATACAATAAACTGTATTTTTTTTTTTGTGGAAACTTTAAAATTACCATACCTGGATATGAGAAAAATAATGATTTAGAAAATTCAGTGTATTTAGTACTAAACACAGATAAAAATTTTACTCAATAGAGAAAAAATTCCAAGGCAGTCATCTAGAGAAAAAAAGTTTGAAATCATTAATTTTGTGGGGCAAATTAAAACAAGTTAAACGGATTTTGTTGTTTAATGGATCAAACTTGAACTGTAGCAGTTCAGGTATGAAGTCATTATACACAGAACGCAGCTTGCTTTATAATGCATCCATTTTATTCAAAAAAATATATAAAGGATACTTTTTCAAAAAAATATCCAGATTTTAACGAAAGAATAAAAAATGAGAACATGATTTATCATTAGTTTAATGAAAAGTAAACGTTAAAATGTTAGAAAAATATTTCATTTCCTGGATTTTTTTGCTGACTAAAATTCAGGTCCTTTATAATTAGTTTGCAAATTGGATGCAGAATTTTTATCTACGTTGAGATTTAATTAGCGTCCTGACCGCACCAGGTTATGGTGTGTACAGATGGTCCCCACTTTCACATGTCATGGATGTTTAGTGTTTCGGAATGCACGTTAAACTGTAGGCCCTGGTCTAATTAGCCAAAAGTGTGCACAAAATGACTGTACAGAGACAACCAAACTAAACCATACTTTCACAAGTCTCTCTTCTATAGATATAAAAAAAATATTTTTTTGTTTAGGACTTTATCATCTTACGCTAAAATTTCATTTTATATGTTTGTTTCGTTTTAAATATTATTAAAATAACTGCAAAAATTTGTCTAAATCAAATTCTCACTGATTTTAAATGAGAGACACCATTGAATTGGATAATTTTTAAAAATACTTTAATGATTCATTTAGAAAACACTCCATTTATTAACACTCTTTTATTTAGATTTTGTTGAAGAAAGTTTATTAGTAAATAGTGTTATCGAATATCAAATAAATTGAATTAAATACGCAGTAGAATAAATTCAAAAAATTATATTAAAGGCGTTATGACATGGCATTATATCTAAATTTATTCAACAATTAAAAATTAAGTTCAACAATTAAAATTAAGTGTTCAACAATTAAAATTAAGAAATAAATTTCAATGATTAAAATTCAATTTGAAAGCATAAAGAAAAGTTCTGCCATATAATGGATGAAACCTGAAAAACCTCCATACATATATATATATGGAGGTTTTTTTTTTCATATATATATATATGTATACAAGGAATTCACATTAGTCATATATTTCCATATATATACAAGGCATCCATATACTTACTCAGACAGAGGGCAAATATGTAGTAAAATATAATTTACTTGGGCATAAAATGTATATATATAAATGTAATATAATAAAAAGCAAAGATGCTTGATGTTATATGAGTTTATACCATTTTTAAAAAACTTAGTAAGCGCTTTTGAAATAATCATGCAGAAATACAATTATTCAAGACAAGAGTATTTTATTTATTGGTTTTTTTAATATTAATACTAAAAATTGTTCTAAAATATATGTATTTTTCTGAAAAATTTGTGGATCTATAAAGGTTTATACATTTTAATGTATTATTTAGCAACAACCAAATCAACTTTTTATAAAGCAGTTTTGAAGGGAAATATTTTTTTGGTAATAAATATCATAGAGATACAAAAAGTCTAGATAGAGATTCTGTACCCAGGCTAGCACATTTTTTACAAAGAATCTGATCATCTGTTCTAAAAATAAAAATATTTAGAAACATTAAATTTATGTATGTAGTTATTTTTATGTAGTATAAATATTTGTTTATCTTTAATTACACTATTGAGATGCTCTTTTTACATTCGGGAAGATTTAGATAAAGTTGTACCACCACAATTTGTAATGAATTCCTTCATGGGTGGCATTTACGAGGTTCGCTGTTTTCTTAACAGGTTATAGTTTGTCCACGAATCCAAAAGAAAATTATTAGTCATTTTTAGATAATGTATACATTTAAAAAAATCCTTTTAAAATAATAATATTGACAATTCGAAAAAATTATAATCAGTCGAACAATTACTTTTTGTTTTATTCAAACTCAAATCGATATAAATGATCGAATTCGATGTTGACATCATTTTTTATGATGATTATTTTATACTTAATAGCATGCCTATATTCTACACTCCATTAAACGTTTTTTAAGTTTTTGTTTTCCAGATAAGTGATGGAATACTATAAATTAACATTTTTGCCCCTATCTGCTTTTTTTTAGTTTAGGCTCCTTGGAAATGCTGTAGAAACAACTCGAAAATATTGTAGGAGTTATAAGTGAAAGCAAAGTTCAATATTGATTTAAAAATCGCGGTAAGGGTATTTTAATCTAGAAATGGTCAAACAATGCAGGTCGCTAATGATGATTTCTTCAAAGCTCTTGTAGGGTTCAGAACTTCTTATAAAAAGTAGAGAACTAAGTGGCAGACACCATTGTGCACAAACAACAATAAATGCAATTCACCCAAAATAACAAAAAAGGTTTCTCGAATTATGTTATGCCCAAGATGAGCTTACAGCCCTAACACTGTCAACAACGAGTAAATGTTTGCTCCCCACTAGTCACAAGAAATGAAATTGATCCTTTTTGAAGCTTTTTAGATGAAAGATAGATGAAAACTTGAAAGAGAGATAGAGATGGAAACTTTTATGCATACTTTATGCAAATGTTAGACAAAATACAATGGTTAAACCTAAAAAGAAAAACCCATTCCCACTTCAAACCAGATTTTTGCAGTGGGTGGGGAAGGTTTTGCTTTGCATATGAAAGAGTGTATTTATTTAAACTGCTTGACAATAACCAAATTATCTTTTGAAATGTACTGTCGACAATAAAGAGAATTTAAAACCGTGTTTTACTCACTAAATGACCAGCATTACTCAGTAAACGAGGTGTGATTCTTCAACGAGATAACGCAGGAATGACTCAAAAATAAGCTGAAAAAGAATTCTGACGGAACTTTCTTATCTCATCCACGTAGTAGTCCAGATATAACCCCATCAGATTACTTTCTGTTTAGTTTCTAAATTGTAGCATTTTCTTGATGGCGAAGATTTCAGTAATAAACAGGAAATCGAAAAAAATTATTTTTTGGTTCCAATGCAGCTGGCAAACTCTTAGACAGCTTGGTCGCCTTAATACAAGCGCTGCACAGACGTTACTCACGTTGCATTACCCAGGGGGTGCGTGTAACTTGAAGATACGGACGCGGAGTAACAATGTCCCCGCAACGCTCTACGATCCTATTAGGGACCGGGACCTACGGTTTAAAGTGGATTCCGAACCACTACAAACATCCATGACACCGCCGGGACCCAGAAACCTGGTACCGAGCGCCAGAGTGCTAGCCTCTCGGCCCTTCAGGCCCTATCGAAAATTATTTAAATGGGTATTTTCTGCAAAACCAAACGTTCTTCCAAGATGTAATCAAAATCCGAAAAGATGGTAAAATGTCTGAAATAATGATGAAAATATATTAATACAACAAGAACTGTCTTTTTTTTTTTCCATTCTATCTATCTGTCAGGAGATAATTGCGCAATTGTGTCTCAAGTTGTAGAAAATGAAGACAATTTCACTTGGTGGTTCAACTGCTGAGGCAAGAACATCCGTCTAATCAATCACACCGAGTTAACTCACTTTTCATATTAATTATAAATATCTGCAGTTAAAACGAATGAAATAAAAATCCTAATTTCCCTGCAAGGTGATTAGCTTTACACTTTCAATGAGTTTTAAGTGTTATTGCATTTAAAAAAAAAATGAGATGTCGATAACGCAATTTTGTGAAACATTTTTAGCTTCTGATGTTATTATTTTTAAATTGAAGTATTTATAATAAGTCTGCGAATCGTGGATCAGCATTCAGCAATAACGTGCGCCGCTGGTAAGCATTAGGGATGAGATCCAAGCTGTTGGTGGCATTATAGACTCGATAGCGTTTGCTATGTTCAGCATCTTGTCGCATTAGTCAGACTACATGGGGAGTTTTTCGGTTTGGTTTTCTCCCCATACGATGCGCAAATGCGGGGTAGCCCGCCCGAAAGGCACTGCACTACTTATGCAACGACTCCGGAGCCATGTCCGGTTTTCTACCTACGGGGCTCCATAAGCACAGAAAAGGGGCCCCCCTCCCTTCCATCCTTACATGAGAACACTTGGGTTTCATGAACTTGACTTAGTCTAGATATTGCTGTCGACCAGGTGGGATAAAAAACAGCAGTCATAACTCCAATCCAGAATGAGAGTTTCAGAAAGAGGGGATATTTGACGGCGTTTGTGATGTTCAGCATCTTGTCTCGTTAGTCAGACCACCTGTTGGGAGTTTTCCGGGTTTTCAACACACGATACGCACAAACTGAGTAGTCCTTCCGAAGGAACTGCCCTCCTCTTCAGGACTCGGAGCCAAATCAGACTTCTACCTACGGATGCTCCATCACAACAGAAGCTGCTCCCTTCCCCTCCATCCACGAGTAGACTACTCATGGGGTTGTTATTCCCGCCTGCTGGACACTGAGTAATAGTCACAACAAAAACATATGTTGCACATGAATAAATAAGCAAAAAAAAATGTATATGAAAATAAAAAAATTTCAAACATTAAAAAAAATTATCCTTTTAGAAAAATCCCTAACTTAAAATTTACATCTGGCTGTTATATTTATAGTTCCTATTCGTAAAAACATAAAGAACAATCAATTAATATCTGATTTTATTTAATTTAAACTCAAGCCTTTAAGTTATATAATATAAAGTGAAATGAATTGTAAGAATATATTGAATTCTATATATTTATGTGAATTATCGTATTTCTCAGTATTATATTGCAAATAGCGCATCTTTACGTGGAATTAGATTCTATTTATTAGTTTCATATTATACTATAATATCCAAATTTGCAGATATGCATTATTAGCTTCATCAAACACAATACACGTCTACACAAACAGACCCCCTGTCGTTGATTACATTAAACACTTAAAGCCTTAAAAGATCCCCGGAAATTAAGCATGTTGGAAAGATAACTTTCAAACGTAATTGCGTTCATGTTAGTGATTGCCTTAAACTCCAGTACGGTAATTAAATCTTTCCCAATGGGGCGCAGTGTTGCAATAAGCAATACGTAA